>JAECUM010003117.1:0-82755 GCA_016617855.1 Megalonaias nervosa | reverse complement strand
ATTCCAGAGATATTAAAAATTGTCTCCAAAATTTAAATTGACTTTGTTTCGGAATTTTAATGTTTTACTTTCACACATTTAAGACATTTTTAGTGAAATTAACAAGCATTCACAATGTCTTATAATGTAATGTACAGTCTTTCACAACATACCCAGAACGGGTTAGAGCCTATGAAAACGTCGATTGGTTTGAGCTTGCCAGATATTATGACATTTAGGAAATAAAAGCATCTTTAACAAAGCGAGAAATATAACTTTTTTAAAAATTTCATTATATGGTGGGAATATAAATTTTGGGTGAGAATGCTTTTGGTTTGACTAATAAGTCTGTTTCTGGATTTGATATAAAGTTAAACAAATTACAGTTTAAAAAGCAGATGGAACTGGAATTGTCAAAACTTCAGCTTCAAAAAAAGGAAATGGAGAGGCAAATGCAAATGCAGAGAGAAGAAAGAGAGAAAAAGAAGATACAGAAATACAATGCAGAGAGGAAACAAAGAAAAGAAGAGAGAGAGAGAGAGAGAGAGAGAGAGAGAGAGAGAGAGAGAGAGAGAGAGAGAGAGAGAGAGAGAAATGCAAATGCAGAGAAAAAAGAGAGAACTGGAAATGCACAGAGAGAAATACAAAGGAAGAGAGAAACTGAAGAGAGAAAAACACAAATATAAAGAGATAGACAAGCGAATGCAGAGAGAAGAGAAGGAAAAGATAGACTGACAGAAGCAAGAGAAATGCTGTATAGCTTAAAAGAACTAGAACTGGCCACCAAGTGCCCCCCTTTTTTACAAACAAGATAAAGTTTTGGCATTACCAGAAATATTGGGTTAGTACTCCCTTTTCAAGGAAAGGAAGTAGATAAATACAAAGGAGGATTGAACTTTATTATTGCAAAGTGTGCTTATTGTTAAAGCTCCTGAGAAATGCCAGGAGGCTTTTGATAAATTAAAAACCATATTCAAAAGTGTATAGTATAGTGTGTATATTTTATGCATTCTCGTTCGTTGGTGTGGATAGTATACGTGTTTGTGTTTTATGCATTCGCGTTCGTGGGTGTGGATAGTAGGTATGGTGTGTATTATGCATTCGCGTCCGTTGAGATGGATAGTAAATAGGTGTGTGTTTTATGCATTCTCATTCGTTGGTGTGGATAGTAAATAGGTGTGTGTTTTATGCGTTCGAGTCCGTTGGTGTGGATAGTATATGTGTATGTTATATGCATTCTCGTTCGTTGGTGTGGATAGAACAGTGTGTATGTTTTATGCATTCGCGTCCGTTGGTGTGGATAGTAGGTATGGTGTGTTTTATGCATTCGCGTCCGTTGGTGTGGATAATAAATAGGTGTGTGTTTTATGCATTCTCATCCGTTGGTGTGGATAGTAAATAGGTGTGTGTTTTATGCTTTCTCATTCGTTGGTGAGGATAGTAAATATGGTATGTTTTATGCATTCTCGTTCGTTGGTGTGGATAGTATATAATATGTGAAGTGAGTGTAAGGGATGTTTTCGTTCACGTCCGTACTTGACGTATATAACGCGGAACGCTCATCAGTCTGACTAACTAGGGGGTTATGATGGCACCATACTCATATCCCCCAGGAGGACGTGAGGGCACAATACTCACACCTCGAAGGGCCCAGCCTAGGGCTCTGAGAGGCAGTGGTGGCACCATACCCACACCTCCGCGGGCCCAGCCTTGGGCTATAACCAGTCGCGAAGCACATGGTGCACATGCGACTATAATCGTTTTAGTAGTAATATTGTTTAGCATCACACATCACTTCAAGATGGACGCCGGGGAGGACGGACGTGCGCCACGCTGCTGCCGATTTCTACAAACACATCGAAGCTGCACTTCAAGGGACTCAAGAAAAACAACAAAACAGATGAAAAGGATTCACGCATGGAAAATTATCTAAGGATATCACCGAAACTGAGAAACTAGGACTACAAACAGCAATATACACGCCGAGCACATGTCTGCAGCTGCAGGGGGTCGCTCGCCAGAACAAAGGAACAAAGGAAAACTGACCACGGAATGGACTAGACAAACTACACAACACACACATCGCGCAAGGTAAAGAATTCATATTATAACTATCAATACTAATATTCACACTAATTTAACTAATATAAAACTTAATCTATTTCACATTTATAACAAACGTAATATTAGTTTAAATTCGTCTTTTACATAAAACAGGACTGGCTTACCGCGCAAGGTAAATATTTCACCTTAATATTAATAAACTCGCTATATAAATACTAAACTTCCCATTTGTTATCTCACCGTCTATTCAATACTCTCCAGTAGGGGGAAAAAAAAAACAAAAAAAAAAAAACCCTTTATAATTAAAACATTAATACTTATGCTACACTAAAACTTATATAAAACGTAAATCTACTTCCAAAACTCGTTTAGTCAATAAAACTGCACTTGCTTTTAGTCTAAAATTAAGAAATTCATTTATTATTAACACACACCACATTCAAGCTACAAATTTAACATACTTAAAACTCAATTGCAAATCACAAATCCTTCGTTTACTAATTTAAAACATCAAAATAAGCTGTTTCCGAACAACCTTTTCAATATTTAGTCTGGGTGCCACTTTCATTAATAGTAACATGCCCTATGGCTCACCCCAATAGGATTGTAACACTATACAATATACAGCGCAGTAGCAGGACGAACCCCCGCAAAGTCAATTGTATACACCCATCAATGAGTCATCTTATTGCTGATAACAAGACTAGGCACTAAACCGCTACCTGAATACAAGCATATTGAACTATACGGCATGGAATCTCTAGTTTCCCACACTAAAAGTACTTGTCGTAGAACAGCGCTAAGGACGTACAAAAACAACGTTATAGAAGCGACTTTTTAACATAAGGCTAGAGGATATATACGGCCAATCACAATGTAGAATCCACTGTAGAATTAAATAAAAATAATAAAATAACTCAATCCCTTATACTTAAACAATCCCATTTCATTTATGAAATAATTAAATAATAAAGAGGAAAATACAAATCAACAAAATAAAAACCCACAACTTAAAAAAAAAAAAGGGGGGGAAACATTACTAATACAGACGGACACTACTACACAGAACAACTGCAGCAAAGATCATCAACTTGCCAGAACGGACCAAAGGACCACCCGCTCTACACCATTGGAGGCTACCAGCAATCGAGAACAGAAAAGGAAAAATGTGCAGGGAAATGATGCACATTTTCACTCGATCGCAGCTAACCACTACAGAAGATATCAACATCAATCTGAAAAGATTGATAACTTGCCTATCTGAAAAGATTATACCTAACTTGCCAATCTGAAAAGATTATGACTACTTAACTCAATTGCCAGACAACCATCAAAGCAAGGGGCAGTCCAGGCCGCACTCCCTGCTGCCCCACAAAACCCCAACTATCCCCACCGGACAAGCATGGCACACCCCGGACAAGCACAGCGGAACCCGGACAAGCGAGCGTACAATAACAAAGGCAAGTGGCAGTCCAGGTAGGTCTTCCTGCTGCCACACAAATCCCCAACCCCTCCGGACAAGCATAGGTTACCCTGGTTCGGACAAACTCAAAGGCAAGGGGCAGTCCAGGGAGCTCTACCTGCTGCCCCACAAAACCCTATCGGACAAACAGCGCATCCATATCGAGTTGCAATTACTCCTCGCAAGAAGGAGATATTGCAGTACCCAGCTCATATGGATTTCAAATAAAGATAGGAAAAAACCAAGGGTCTTCAATTTGGTTCATGAAGGCCCGCTACCAAAACAAAGCGTGATCCTTACGATTCCGCCTCGTCGTCAAAAAAAAAACAAAACCTACATAATAACCAAATTAAGATAATAAAAATGGAAGGGCAAACCTTCCCCAGATTGGTACAAACTAAACTTTCGGAAAACGGATAAGTACACTATGTACGCAAAATTCAAATTCAACAATAATACCCAATCCACCAAAATTAAAACTCAACAATTGCTTTACCAATTGAATGAGTGGCTCACACAACATTGGTATAAGGAAGTCCATTAGAATAACTGGACTAGATGTGACATTAAAACCCGACCTCGCCGTTAGGTCGGGGCGCATGGTTGCGGGTTTGGCTGTTCCCGGTGTGGCTGTCCCTGGGGCTTTCGGGCCGTTTCTGCGCTGCCCTTTCCGGGTCTCTTTCCGCCTTTGCCTCGTTACGGACATGTCGGCTTGCTGGGTATACGAACTGAAAACAAACTAGGGGGTTATGATGGCACCATACTCATAACCCCTAGGAGGACGTGAGGGCACAATACTCACACCTCGAAGGGCCCAGCCTAGGGCTCTGACAGGCAGTGGTGGCACCATACCCACACCTCCGAGGGCCCAGCCTTGGGCTATAACCAGTCGCGAAGCACATGGTGCACATGCGACTATAATCCATTTAGTAGTAGTTTTAAACTTCAAGGCCGTGTGGTGGTGGTGGGGAGGACGGACGTGTGCCAAGCTGCTCTCGCTTTCAACAAATTTCTTGGATTTATACTTCAAGAAAAGTGAGGAAAAACAACAAAACAGATGAAAAAGGATATTCACACAGGATTTATTCCAGGTTTTTGCCGAAATTGTGATCCCAGGACAAAAACAGCAATCAACACTAAGAAGCACATGGCCGCAGCTACAGGGGGTCACAACTCAGAACAAAGGAACAAAGGAAACTGACCATGGACTGGACAGACTACACCGCGCACACATCGCATAAGGTAAAGAAAGCATTTTACAAATACAATTACAACTAAGATTATAATTAGAATACAATTACAATTACAAAACTTTTCCATGATTTACATTTAGTTAATTTAATTAAAGAAAGGTAGTTGATCGTACTAGTTTAAAAACTTTTCCATGATTTACATTAATTTAATTTAATTAAAGAGAGGTAGTTGATCGTACTAGTTTAAACACCATTCAATCAATAAAATGTGCCCTTACTTTAAACGACAATAAAGTTTAACATAAAGGACCATATATCAATACCAATCTATTAACATTTTAACCCAATAAAGTTATCCCTACACATACCCCGTCATAGTAAAATCGAAAAATAACACCGTTTTAATCCCTAGCATGCATTCTACAATTACAAATAAAATTACAATTACAATCATACTTATCAATTCACTACTCACAATAATCTTATTAAACGACGATAACATTGCCTAGTTTAACACCGTCTAACCAATAAAATAGGACCTTGCCTTAAACGACAATAATATTTAATACATTCTTATAAATTTTGTACATCTATGACATGAAAAAGGATTGAAATCTCCAAAGTCCAACAACCAATCAAATTATTCTAACCACATAGGACTGTAACATTATACAGCACTCAGTACTGAAGTAGGCTTATCTCGCTAGCCAACCGTATATGCCCATTAATGAATCAATCTATTACTGACATACCACTCACTACTAGACCGCTGTATGAATTCAGCTATATCGAAGTATACGGTATGGAATTTCAGGTTTCCCACACTAAAGTACTTGTCGTAGAACAGCGCTAAGGGCGTACTAAAACAACCTTATAGAGGTGATATTGGCCATAAGATTAAGGAATATATACGGTCAAATCTGAACGAGAAATAAACTATACATTAAGCTACACTAAGTTAATAACATCAATAACACACTGACGCACACTAATAGACAGAACAAACATCATGAATGAACAGCACCATGATAAGGAAGGAGAAACAGCAATGAAGAAAAGAAACAGCATGAAACGTTACAGCAAATAATGAAGAAAACAAACCAAGAAAGGAAATAAAAGAATACAGATAACAAAAGGAAGCAGAAATAAAGAAGATCCAAAAATAGAGCCGACCAGGAGAGAGAAGAAGGAGCAGAAGGAAAGATGTAAATAACTACCGAGATCCACAATTTGCCATACAGAAAAGATATAACTAGCCAAATTGCCTACACAGAAAAGATGTATATAACTATTCAGCCAAATTTGCCAGACAAACATCAAAGCAAGGGGTAGTCCAGGAAGCTCTACCTGCTACCCCACAAATCCCCAGTACATGTATCGAATCAAAGGTAAGGGACAGTCCAGGACACCCCCCTCCGGACACCCCCCTGCTGTCCCATAACCCCCCCCCCCCGGACACGGACAAGCTCAAAGGCAAGGGACAGTCCAGGCGGCTCTGCCTGCTGACCCACAAAAAACAACTAAAGTCTTCACTTTCGTTTTTGAAGACCACCACAATGCAAACATGATTTTTTTGGACGGCGACTCAAAATCGGCAACCAAAAATATCCAAGCGGTGCTAAAATTTAACGGATGACTCACATCCAGCTGATTGGAAAACCTTTTGGCCAATATAAGTACGCTAAGTACGCAAAATTCCAACACAAGAATATCTTCTAAATTCACAACTCTGTAACATTTGAGCAATTGCACAGGTGGCTCACACAATGTTGGTATAAGGACACCAGTAGGCACAACTGGAAAGGATTTGACCAACAATCTGCCCGGCTGAGATAAAGCAGGGCGGATTGATCTTTGGTGGCGGGTGGGGTGGGGGATGCGGCCGGGGTGGGAGACCTGGTGGTGGGTCTGCCGTTTGGGAGCGAGGTAGGTACGTCCATATTGATAGGATAACGAGGCAAAATGCAGAAGGGCCCAGCTCGGGGCCTAACTGCAAAAAGGTCCAGCTCAGGACCAAGCGCCCCCTTAAGGGGACTGTCGCCCAGCCAAGGGCCACAACCAGTCGCAAAAGCACAAAGTGCATACGCGACTATAATCCGAAACATTCGTGCAGCCCGTCAAGCGGTTTCGACCAGCAGATGTGGACTAGCAGCCCGCCAATCTGTTCGACCAGCGCTGAGGTCTGGCAGACCGCCCAGCAGGAGAACGGAAATACGCTATCACCTCTACAATTCAAAATTCATTTAGGGACGGGAATCTAAAAGGTACCTTTAACAATTTGGTTTTAGACCTTCGGGTATCTATTGTGCTGTTGAGAAACTCTTTTTTCTCTTCTATTCTTATCTTATATTTCTCTATTAACAACCACTCACCCCCCCCCCCCACTACCCAACCCAGTATCTGTTTGTTAGTTGTTTAAGCAATCAAAGTGTTGAACTTGAACTCACAACAGGTGTCAGGAATCACACTGACTCATACCTGGGTGGAATCCTTGCAAGTTAGCAATCCTTTGCAAACCACTGCAAGATTTTCTGCCAGTGACTAAAGATCAACCTCTCAATTACCAATTAGTTACTATCACCATTACTTTGATCGTGATATATTTAATTATTAATATTTATTTAAATCAATCTTTCAATTTTTGACAAAAGTAGTAGTTACAAATAACCTAATTTTCATTCATTCAAATGTTGGCGCCATTTTTCAAAGTGTCAAGAGTAACTAGGTCACAGGTTAAGATGAATTCTATGAGACATAACATTAGGAAGACCAATAATCTGCTCACCTTGGCAAACAAACATAACTCCATGAGGAACTCTCCTGGTGGCTCAAATGCCACACCCCAAAATTTAACAAGCAATGACAATAATGACAAAACCCTATCGGATTACAAACCCAAATCCGGAAGTCCCCTCACCCTCCACACAATAATGGGGCATTTTTCATCTAGCCCCACTTAATGTGTACTTGTCCAACGCTCCTTGAACGTGATTTCAAATATACCACACGGGGATCTTACAGCTTCATTTTCAGGCGAAGGAAAGCAGTGGGAATCGGAAGAAACAAACAAAACCCCTCAAATGTCATCTCCTATGCGAAGCACACCAAAACAAATAATATGGGTGCATCAGCAAACACCACATCCCAAATTAACATGCCCAGTCTAAGTGGTCGGGAAATTCTAAACTTATCCACCAATAGGATAAACCCCATTCAGGTTGTTTTTAACTTCAGCCCAACGGTAACCCTGGAGGAGATTGCACCAGAATTTCCCACCCCACCCCTGACAGACATTGGGATACCAGTGGGAGAGGACAAGTTATTACTACCAGACGTAACTGAAATCCAGTCTGTATCATCGCCACTTTCTCACTCATCTGAACCATCGAATCCTCACCCAACGTCCACTCCAAACTCCCCGCTATATCCGACCCAATCCCCAATCTCATATCCACCCAAATGCTTATCTCCGTTACCTCCCTCACGCATTAATCCTCATCTACAGCTTCCCCAAATCCAACATGTCAATGCCAAAACAGATGATCAAAGTCTCATCAGCACTAAGAAAAATCGTGGCAAGAAGAGTGGAACAATACAAGTATCTCCCATACCATCAAAGCCACAAACCAAAAATCCCATTAAACCAAACAACATCCACAAGATAAAAAGTAAGGCCGATGACAAATCAAAATCGAAGGCCAAAATACCTTCACCAAATATAATCCACTCCAGCCAAACTCCTGGACCCTCAAAGGAAACAGGATCGGAAATAGTAGGATTATTTGAAACAGAAGAAGAAGAAATCACTTTCTACAAACATGCTTTATCACCCTACGGAAAGGAAAGACCACCGGGACAGGAAATAGATCAAGGAAAAGGAAAAACGCCTGCAAACGGAATATCCAAAGCAAAAAGGACGAAGATTGAAGACACCAAGAAGGCAACCGAAATTAAGCAGGCATCCATCCAGGAACTTAAAGCACCTAAACCCCAAGTTACCAACCCAACGAAGGAAGGAAAAAACAAAAAGACTGAACAGACCGACCCTGCTACTCGAGAAATACCGCAGAACAAGAACTCATACCACAGCAAAGAGCACAAACGCTCTCTCTCACCTGTGGTAACTCTAAATCCGTCAACATATGCACCAGAAGTATCGCATCGGCCCTGACGAAAATACACTCAGCAGCCTTTCAAATCATCAGACCACAAACGAGCTACATTATTATTAGATGTAGTACCCTTAAGCAAATGGCCAAGTATATGGGAATGCAATAGATGGGTCCAATCAGAGTACTCATAACCAAGCACAGCGCACTAACAACTAGCTCTACGAACAAGCACCAACAAGAAGCTATTACGAATAATGGTAAGGAAACAAAGACTACGACAACCCAATTGGAATCAACCAAACATAATGCTACTTACAAATAGTCGTAAAACTCAACATGAAACACAACTCCTTAAGCAACACTGACGTTGCTGTGGAGTTGATAGCTCAGGGGGCTGATATAGCCAGGGCACATAAGCTACTGACTAACCGTGGCCTTGTGTCTTCGGCTGTTTTGCTGGAGTTCAACTCTATTCCCCACTGCTTGTTTACTTTGATGGCCACTTATACCCCCTTCAGGAATACATTAACAAGCCTCCGTTGAAGAATGGAAGATAGCTATTAGAGACAAAAAAATCCACCTCACCAGGAGAAGATAACTTAGGATACGAATTTTACAAAACCATCACCCCAGTATCGAGGAAATCATGCTTGACATGATAAATAAATCTTGGAAGACAGGACAAATACCAAAAAAAAAAAAAAAATGGAAACAAGCCATAGTCATCCCAATTCCAAAAGCCGGTAAAGACCCAACCGAACTAACATCTTACAGACCAATCTCACTCACCGACACTATTTGTAAGGTGATGGAGACAATGATTAACAACAGACTCAAGCATCACCTTGAAAGTAATAACCTTATCTCAAAGAACCAAAGCGGCTTCCGTAACAAAAATCCACCTTGGACCAGCTAGTAAGGCTTGAGTCGCGCATTAAACTAGCATTTAACGCTAAAAAAAATGCGATCGACATCTCAGCGATTTTTCTAGACCTTGAGAAAGCCTGTGATCTGGTTTGGACCGATGGCCTTATCGCTAAACTGAACCATTATGGTATCAATGGACACATGCACAAATGGATTTATAATTTTTTAAAAGGAAGACAAATCAGAACCAGAATAGGGGACCAGTATTCAGAAAACCACGAACTAGAAAACGGTACCCCTCAAGGAAGTGTGTTAAGCCCAATTCTCTTTAACATCATGATCAACGACCTTGAACACGCTGTCGATCTCAGAAAAATCGACTTATCACTGTGCGGACGATAGTGGCATATGAAAGGCGGGCAACCCATATAGCCAATCAACTAATCGCTGAGCTACAAACCAATTTAACAAATATTGGTAAATGGTCTGACAAATGGGGGTTCAAACTATCAAAAGGGAAAACAACTGGAATCTTATTCTCCCCTAAGGCCAGATACATGATAGAACCTCCCACCCTGTACATACAAGGCGAACCCATTATATTTGGCAAAGCAGCTAAATTCTTGGGTATGTATTTTGATCAACATCTCACATGGAAACACCACATTAATGAATTAATACGCAAATGCAATGGTGAACTAAAACTCCTCAAAAACATCAAAGGATTAAAGTAGGGAGCCGATCAAAACACACTTGTAACGCTTTATAGGGCCCTAATACGATCAAAATTGGACTATGGGTGTCAAATCTATGCCTCAGCCAAACCATCCCTCCTGAAACGTCTAGACACAATCCAAACCAAAGCGTTGCGTATATGTACATGTGCCCTCAACAACACTTCCAAAGAAGAACTTCAGATCCTTACAGGTGAAACACTAAGCAGGGAAGAACTGACCCTAAAATACGCAGCTAGAAACTCATTTCATGTCCCCGACTATCCTACAATTCACATCATCAACAGATGCAATATTCCATTTAGCCAGAGACTCGTTCCCTTCCCACCATCATAGCAACAACCTTTGGCTCCAAACTGGACCAACCGTTAGAAATAAGATCCAAAATCTTAACAATAATTGACAATTCCTATAAAGAATTTGTCAAAATCTACACTGATGGATCGATGTCAAAAGACCCAGACAGAACTGCTGCAGCCCTAACTATTCCGGAATTAGATAAGGAATTAGGAAATAGACTACCGGATGGTTGTTCTATATACACAGCAGATTTCGGGGCCATATTGGAAGCAATTAAACTAGCAAATTACCAAAAATTCTACAAGACGCTAATAATTACCGACTCAATCAGCGTTTTAAAATCCTTAGGAACTGGAAATACAAAGGGGCTTGAAAACATCCTGAAACAAAATTGCTCCTAAAAAACATGATGAAACGAGATCAAATTGTAGAATTCATGTGGGTGCCCTCACACATCAACATACCCGGCAATGCCGACTTGGCAGCTAAATTAAAACTCACTGATCCAAACCCCACATATACTGAGTACAGCATGCAAGAGATCTATAGCATGATATCCAAAGCAATCACGTCGAAATGGCAAACGGAGTCGGATTCATGTACCAAAGGTCGTACGCTGTTCTCGATACAAAAAATAGTGAGTCGGAAAACCAAAGCCCCATTAATAAACAACAAGCATAATCAACGAGTTATTAATAGAATCAAAACTGGTAAAACACTGCTGACAGGCAGTATGGGGAAATACATTCAACTCAACAAAAAAAGAACTAATTGTCCCCACTACCCCAATACTGAGGACCTCATACACGTATTTAATGTTTGCCCCAGATACAAAATAGCAAGGGAAAAAAAAACTGATCAGTTATTTTAAAGGCATTAGCTCTCCATTCACCTATCCATAATTTCTATCCCAGAGCAACCCAAACCCGAAGCTCACTAACGAAACCATATTGGTTTTCCTAAAGGAGATATATAAAATAGGAAAAATCTAATGATATCTCATAACAAAGGCAATTTGATGAATGCAATACCACCCTTTTCGTTTCTTTGATATACACATATCTGGAACAAAATCGCACCAAAGACGGATCGTGTAACTGATGCCGCTTTCACACTGGCGGCTGAGTATTTTCTAGACGCCTTTGTAATTTTGAC
Source organism: Megalonaias nervosa (assembly GCA_016617855.1). Lineage (NCBI taxonomy): Eukaryota > Metazoa > Mollusca > Bivalvia > Unionida > Unionidae > Megalonaias > Megalonaias nervosa. Next base: position 70,889 of record JAECUM010003117.1, on the reverse strand, counting down.
TGTGTGGGTGGGTGGGTGCGGGTGTGGCATCCGGTTATTCATCCAAGTAAGGGTGGTCCAGCCTGTGAGCGGGCCGATGCTGCACCTGCACCCACTGCTTACTACGGTACTGCAGGCGGCGTTGGGGGTATGATTTGCCAAGCAATGCAGTAAGCAATAAGAAAATAAGCAATGCAGTAGTGATTATTGTTCCCATTCTCTTACTCTTATTATATGAACTCTATAACTGAGTTATCCCTTTTAATGAATTCAAAATGGTCACATAAATTACACTTAAACGAGTCGTGTGGCTGGTGGCTCTCCCATAGGGGCAACTATGAATTTAATGGACGCCTTTATGAATATTAACCTGAGTGGGGAAGTGGGTGCGGAGGTACTACGGGAGCATGAGAAATACGGGTCGTTATGCAATGCAATAAGTTTACAGGTATTAAATGTAGACAGCCCACCAATCCAAAATCTCCAAAACACAATTACTAACAATCTTTTTCCTTCTCTTCTCTACATCTAGAAACATAGTGGATCATTAATGGACTACCAATCAAATTGACCCGTAAACCTAGTCATTATAAGGTGGCTAAAAACCCCAGCCGCACAATACGGCAACGATTCAGCTAAAAATTCATTATGTATAACATAGGACCTCAAATTATCCTCATAAGGTGGCAAATAACCCAAGCCATCAGGTCCAGCCACATATTGTGGCAATCAAACTAGTAGATTAAGAATATGACCCAAAATTATCCCTATAAGGTGGCTAAAACCCAAAGTTATCAGGCCCAGCCGCACAATGGCAACTAAACCAGACAATCAATAGATATGACCCAAAAGAACAGAATTATAAGGTGGCAAAACCCAGCCATCAGGCCCCCCTCACAATGCGGCAAACGTTAAATAATCTTAGGTAGATCCACTCTGCCGCTATTCAACTATAAACGGCACAAATATTTTCAAAATTTAAATACGGCAAGACGCCACCATTTAATATTCGGAAAATGGGAACCAAAATTATGATCCAGGATGCAAGGCGCCTGCTCCATCTGTGGTTCTGTCCCTCCTTTCCTCCACCGGACATCTTGTGTGCAAGTGAGTGCGTGTGGGTATATTCCCACTCACCACACGTCCAGTGAGACAAACTTGTCTCGAAATGGATGAATCAGTCAGCATACTGTGTGTGCATCAAAGCGTTGGGAGACGTGGCACCTTTCCGTCTCCCTCGAAAAAAATCTCTTAGCCCCCTGTGGGGGCATTAAACGGTCGCGCATGCCCAAGTGGGTGAATGCGACCATAATTCCAACTAAGCAGAAGTAAGCATTCGCGCCATTCAACGTTGAATAATCAGTCATGGCGACAAACAACCATTTGCAGAAAATGATGAAGTTGCAAGAGGTAGTGGATACCAGGTATGGTGGAGGAGATGCTGGTGGCAATGCAGTTTAGGTCTTATAGCCCGCATAGATTGGCTATGGAGATCAACAATTTAAAGAGATGGAAAGGCATATTGAATGACATGATAATAAAGAAAAAGGAAGAGAAAGAGGATGAAAAAGATCAAATCCAAATAAGAGCTTGGAACGAAAAGATAGAAAGGAAGAGGAGAATGAGGAGAGGAAGAAAGAGGAGGAGGAGGAGGAGGAGAAGGAGGTAAAGGATGGAAAGAAAAACAAGACAAAGGAAAAGAAGACAAAACTGAGAAGATGGTGGAGAAGTAGAAGGGAGGAAAGAAAATAGAAGGAAAAAGAAGAAGAAACTCAAAGACCCTTTTCAGGGCCACTCCATTGCCTCGAAAAGATTTATTAAAAAATTTGCCCTATTGGTGTGTCTTTGTTTTGTGTTTGTGTTTGTGTTATGTTTGTGCCAAGCGTTATATCCAGTTATTTGTCACGCCCCGCCAAGCATTGTTTTATTCATATAGATTCACCACTGAACTAGCTGAACTTACCCGCTTGGCGGGGCGGGACATAACATTATAGCTTTTGTTTCCCCGCTGTCACTGTTTCGCCCGATCAAGTTCAGCCACTTGTAACATTGTTGCCAATGTCCAGTACCGTGACGTCACCCCACCTGTTCCATTCCACTTGAGGCTAAACAGTCCCAATCCCTTGTCCGTATACATCCCATGTTAAATTTCCCCATGTTAAATTCACATTGTCCGTAGGGTACAACCCCCCCCCCCCAGTTTAACATAGAAATCCCGTTGTCCGTAGGGTATCCCACTTCACTACTCTCCAATCTTCCCCAAACTCGATCAAATGCGATAATTGGAGAAATTTGTTTAAATATGATTTGTTTTCTCCTTCAGCTACATTTTGTTCTATGACCTAATGCAAGAGATTTTTTTTTTATTGATTTCATTTATAAATGTATCTATGTCGGCTTTAAGCTTTTCATAACTTTTTGTTCGTCTATAATAACCTTCCCAATATTATGAACATCTTTTCGCTCAATATATTTGTCAACATCTGTTTTAAATTGTTTAGTTGCAGCATGTAACTGCAAACTTGTAACATCCTTTTAACTTCTTCATTCTATGACTCAACTCTTTAATAGATTAATGGTAATTTGTCACACAATAGCGGGTCACTGGTCAGGTACAGTTTATGTAATGTTGTCGTATACAACAAATTTGAAAGTACACATATATTTCTAAATTGTATTCTACTACCAGTGATAAATTATTCATTATGACAATTATCTGGCAATGGCAAATTGATCATTGAATATTTCTTAGTCCAAACTCTTTATTGGTTCTTTCAAATGACACATTAAATTCTCTAGACATACTTGGTCTACCATAAAATGCATTAACATCTTTAAAAATTTAAAATACCTTATTCAGAATTTTGTGTATCCACGGTTTGATGATAGAAATAGAATTGTTTTCAAAGGGAAACCTTTTAATGATTTACAGTACCTATTTGTACCTATTTGGCAAACGCATGCTTCACTAACGTGGACACCTAACAAATGGTAAAAGCACATTTTTCTTTGATACTAGACGACAAAACTTTACATAGCAGCGTTGGATCGAATGCGCCTGTTACAAACAACTATACATAACATGGAGCTTTTATGCAATTTTGTCTTTGAAAAACGGAAGGTATGAGCGTGCTTAGATTGGTGGTGCTCAGAGATCTAATTGCGTTTGTCATTGCACTAAATTAATTTGGGGAATTAAGTGTTTCAAGAAAGCAATTTGCGTTTTCAATTTGACAACGCAATTACGAGTGCGTAATTAGCGACAGTAGACGGTGTGAAATAACCATTGCATTTGCATGAATTTGAATTGACATAGGAAATTATTTACTTTTGTATCAGTTAACCCTACTGTACTTTGTACTCTTTAAAATCTTTAAGATATCCATTTAGCAAGTAAAATAGTTTGGGTAGTTTGAAAATTTCTTCCAATGGTAATGAAACACGAACAAATGATAGACTAACACGCACACGTAGCAAATATAGAAACAAAAGGGACAAGACTTAATCATGAAAGGACGTAGACATATTTGAGTATATTATTTAATGCTAAAATGAGCAATAAATATCCATTAATCATTCTAAATATATATGTATACTGTATGCATATACAGTATGCATACTGAAAAAAATATATATTATGCATCACACAGGGTCAAAAATTATTTTATACACAAACAATTTTTTTTTTCTTATGAAAGCATTCCCAGTTGTTATTGACATTAAGTGGAGTGCCTTCCTGGCAGAAAATGAAACAAAATGTGAAATATAAAGTAGTTCATTATAAAGATTAGGCACATAAATCAGCCCCTCCCCCGTGATATTGATTTCGGTTTAGGGGCTGATATCACCTATTCATTAAAGCATGCAAAAGTTTGCAGACACTTTTGGCAGCACACATCGGTGTACATTTTTATACACTTACAAGTATTTCTCGCGGCTGTGGAACTACCGTCGGCTGAAGAGTTCTTTTGCTGGCATGTACATTATATTTCCGGAGCAAATCCTATGTTTGGTGACTTGTAAATCCACGTGGAATAGGGCAACCCTCTGTCCTGTGGCCATTTTGAATTTCGCGCACGATATAGCTATTACCAATTACCGGTGTGTGTTTAAAGTGTACGCAGGTTTGTTCCGGAAAGATATGCATGCTGCAAAATTGCACATTTTAATGAACAGGTGACATCAGACCCACATATCGTCCATCAATATCATCACAGATTTGGGGGGTTGATTTATCGGACTGTAACAAGATATGTCGCCTATTTTTCTAGCATTGTTTTTCATTATAGGTCACATTAAGTAAATACTAAACACTGGACATTTATCCAATCTAGAACATCACGTCAAAATGATTGTGTTAGGACCAGTCGCAGGTTTGATTATATGTTTGAACAAATAGCATCAATTGCTTGAAATTTTCTTCTTCCTAACATATCACCATTTATAACCAAAATTACACGCGTCTAAACTGAACCATTTTAATTGTGGATATTTTGCGACCCTAAATGTCAAAGTGAAATCATGTTAATTGTCGATATTGTGTGACCCTAAAATATCAAAGGCCATGCCATTTTGCACATTTTGTGACCTTTAATGACTTTTTATGTCAAAGCGAAACCATATTAATTGTGGACATTTTGTGACCCTAAATGGCCAACCTGAAACCACATTAATTGTAGATATTGTAATAAATTTGGAGTATGTACATTTGTTTATAGTTCTCCATTTTAAGAATTTCTTAGATTGTTGTGATTACTTGTTTGAATATGGAAAGTTAGTGCTGGGGAGATAGTCCTCAGACCGAAATCATTATCCAATTAATAGGGTCAAACGTCACAGAGTGAAGTGTTAGTGAGTTTCCATGATGCCATGGTTTACTTTTGGTGAAGTCAGGTCAGAGCCGCACGAGTGTCCCTGTCGCTCAGTAGTCCATATTAAAATCTAATTGTGTGAATTGATCGTGTGACTCCAGGTGCAGTATTTGTAATTGGAGACTGGTAAATTATACTATGGAATAAACGAGAAGGGACTGTCCCGTCGTCGGCAGGTGACGTTTATTGTTGCAATGGTGGTAAATATGGTGTAGAATTACAGGCGAAGTGTGGCTTAAAATCATGATTTGACTGGCCTAAGGTGGCGTAGTAAAAGTAGTTCCCTGTATTAGGCGCCTGAGTTGTATAGTTTCACGGCGTGAAATACTGGCGTTACGTTACGGAAATTTAATGAGGAGAAACCATGGAGTTGTGCGGTTGACAGGCAAATGGGAAGTTATGAGATCTGTGGTCTTGTATTAATTAGAGCAAAATTATTTATAGACTGGACACGTTGGACATTCCAGTTTACAACTGACGTTGCATGGAAGTTTTTGGAATCAGAGGAGACATTTGACTTCTAGCGGGATTCGCGCCAGGGTTTGACATCGCTAGGTCAAAGAACCCATCTGGCTTGTTAGAATAATTTGTGACCCTGAATGGTCAAACTGAAACCATGTTAACAGTAGACATTTTGTAACCCTAAATGGTCAACATGAAACCGTGTTAACTGTAGAAATTTTGTGTCCCTAAATGGTCAAACTGAAGCCATGTTAAATGTAGACATTTTGTGAACCTACATCTCCAAATGAAACCATGTTAACTGTAGGCATGTTGTGACTTAAATAATGTTGAGTGTGAACATTGTGTGACCTAAATAATGTTGATTGTAGACATTTTGTGACCCTAAACGTCAAATTGAAAACGTTCTAATTATAGAAATTTCATGACCATAATATCAAAAGGAAACCATGTTTATTGTGGAAATTTTGTACGTAAATGTGTGATAAAATGAAATCAAAACAATTCTACGAAACGGACAGGAACAAATAAAACAAAAACAACAACCACCCAAATAATAGCATACAGGCTGTCAGTCAGAATGACTTGTTTACTGTATTTTCTGTAAAATAAATAAATAAATAAAACAGAAACAAATAAATAAATAATAAGGGTTTGGTAAAACGGCTTATGACGGGTAGACACGAGAGTCTTAAACTCAAAGAACACAATCAAAGCTTTCTACAATTAGAACAAGAAAAAGGATGACGATTCAATATGAAAGTAATTGGATACAAACAGTCACACTTTATGTGCTTAGTCAGTAATAAGATTGAAACAGTACATGGTAAAACATCATAGAAGTTGATAAAGGAATCGTTTTTTTTCAAGAAGCTACATACGCCGTCTCCGACAGGACTAAATTCTCAGTGTAGATCGTATTGACTTTATCTATCAATGACCTACTTGAAATCAACTCTTTGATGTCTAAATTAATTCGCAATAATGCTTCATTTCAATAAAGATACTCTTTCATTGGCTGACACGACGCCATGAATTTTGCGAACATTATTTTGGAAGTCCCATAGTGACCAAGCTCTTCTATTGGTGTTTCTTGAAGAAATTGCCTGTACCTGAGTGCAAAGCATTTTGTATAGTTCCTGCGGTGCAAGTAGAATGTTTTGTTACATTCTATATACATTTTACAACCATGTGAACCATATATTGCATTTGATAAAAAGTAGACAATTTGTTCAGAAATTATATTGTAGGGCTTAAGAAGTGTATGGCTAAAGTAGAACTTGCTTTATAACCGACCTTATTTCTTAAATCGTCTATAATTTATTGCGAAGCTATTGGCAATATCCGGGAGTGTTGGAACGCTATTTGGAGTATTTTTTTTTAGATACCTTAAAATAAGGCAGACCAAAAAATCTAATTGAAAAATATAGGGCAGCCTTCGTATAAATCTTGTTTTCTTAATATTAGTTCGATTTTCTACTAAAATCGATAGGTCATCGTAAGGTAGGATGTTTCGAATTGCAGAAAATAAAAGTAACGACATAATTTAAGGGCCTGAAATTGTACAAATTGTAAATGAAGATATGTGTTAATAAAAACACAGTATTTTTAGATTTGATGTTAAATAGTGATAATGATATTTATAAATAGTGTAATAAAACTATGAAAAAATGTTTGGTATTACAAACCACAGCCATCTTTTCTTTTCTTAGCAATATTTACAATTTGTGAGTTGTTTATTTGATCCATTTTGCAAAAAGAAGACAGTTTACAACTTAATGGGTTCCCTAGATAACCTGAAGGGACGAATAATGACACATCAATAAAGCGGCCCACAACGGGCGTCAAGGGTAATTAGGTATAATTAATAATTTATTTAAAACAAGACAGGTATTGCGCGTGGTTACCGTTTGTTGAAACTCTAGCGTAGCGAGGAACTGAATAGAGATGAAAAAATATTTAATTTAAAGTATTTTGAATTGCAAACTTATAGTTAGATTTTCTTGTACAATTCGGATCCAGCTGCAAATTGCTTTTATTCTGATTTACTGTCTCCTAATGCGACAGCAGATTTGGATCAGTGGAGTTTTTTAGAATTGATCAGTAGAATTGGCAACATAGACTCTGATCTGTTGGCGCATTATTTTGTTTGCATTTGGGCTAATTTATAGATGAATACAGGGGCCCCGAGTGGCCGAGTGGTCTAAAGCGCTCACCGTTCCGGATCACTGCCATCTCACCTCCGTCTGCGTGGGTTCGAGTCTCAGACTCGGCAAACGTGGGTACGTGAGAAAGCTTGCCAGTAGCCTCTCGTGGGTCGGTGGTTCTTTCCGGGGTTTTCCAGGGTTCTTCCTCCACCAATTATACTGGCCGCCATGTATAGCCTATCTTGTGCTGAAAAATGGCGTTAAACCCTACAACAACAACAACAACAACAACATAGATGAATACATATGGTTTTAGTTGTTACACGGTGGACTTATCCTCTCGCCGATTTTCGGAAAAAGTTCCGCAAAGATGACGAACCAGTATTATTAGGTTTGTTGTATACTATACACCGTTTATACTCGTTTATAAGACGAGTTTAATAGCAAAAGGCACAGGTCCAGATCTGCCGGCGCATTATGCGCTGGCAGATTTTGTTCGATGCAGTTTGTTAGGAGTAATCAGTAACAATAACTGCAGAGACACGGATCTGCAGGCGCATTATGCTAAAGCAGATCAGAATATTTGTTATTTGCAGTTTGAGTCGACTTATGACCGAGTATATAAGGCAATTTGTACTGATGAATACTGAGGTCATTAGCTCTCGAAAAATGTTTCTTAAATATTGTTTCCTCACCGTATTAGCAAAATTGTTTCCTTTCAACAATCTTATAATTAACACTGATTTTACCTCTAATTTCTATCCTAATGTTTTTTCATACATTTTTTCATTGTTTGTATAAATGACCCAATTAACTGCTTAATTGGTGCGTGATGAACTGGTCAAGAAAATATTATAGGTCGAAGTATATCGGGACGAGCATGAGGACCCCATAATGATAGAGATATTAATTATTTATAAGCTAACTATTAAAGTTTAAAACTTGATAATTTGATAACCTTTAAATTCTCCTTAGTATCTGTCATGAATGATGTTTGTCTGTTTGTCTGTCTGTTGTCTCTCTGTCTCTGTCTCTGTCTCTCTGTCTCTCTCTCTCTATTTTTGGAGTAAGTGATATTCTATCAATCACTATGGCTGACCACCCATCTATGTGATTACCAATATGTACTTGTCTCTGACGGACGGTGATCATATTTGTCAGCCTGCAAGCCCACTCCACTGCCCTTTAATGTATTTATTTTAATATATATTTCTCTCCTATTGACTTTTCTCCTTCTATTTGTCTTCCTGTTCGTTAGACTCGATGACTGGCTGATTGAATTATTTTTATGCCGGTCTATATGTTTGTCCACTAATCTGTCTATCTATCTCACTATCTCACTATCTATCTATCTATCTATCTATCTATCTATCTCACTATCTCACTATCTATCTATCTATCTATCTATCTCACTATCTCTCTATCTGTCTATCTATACATCCATGCATTCACGTATTCATCCATCTATTATCTATCACGTAAATAGAGATATAAAGCTGTCACCATGTGTTATAACCGGAACTGATACTCTCAAAGACAGAAGAGATGGGGTGGGGATTGGAATGGGTGATATACTGTCTACAAGGTCTTAAAATTTGCAAATTTTACCTTTTAAAAATCTGTTGTAATAAGAGCGACATCTATAATCTTTCCGTGATCAGGGGAAAGAATTAGTGATCACAAGCGGAATTGCAATTTTTAGGAAGTAGATAAAGACTTCAAAGCGGTATATGACTAATTACAACAGGACAGAGCCATTTATATTTCGTGCCTCGTGAAAATATATGCATAGGGAATCACCGATTAATTTCTTGTATAGGAAGTTACATTGCTGTGTATCATTTAAACCACCCACCCCCACCCCACCCACCCACCCCAAAAAACAAACAAGCAGTGAAGAGTTTACGCTGAAAAATTGTCTTTAAGAGTAGTAAAGAAGCTACTCCTTTTGGTGGATCTGACTCGATATAAGAAACATTGCACCACTTCGTGACAGGTCAGATTTGTAAATGTATGCAAATTAATGTCAGAGAATGGTATGATTGTAGTTCGACTGTGATGAATCTGAAATGTCTTTATGTCCATATTGTAAACCGAAGATGGTTTGACGTCACTTTAGGGTGTGTAGGTTGTTTATGATATTGTAAGTAACAAATAAATGAGAAATTACTAATTACTGTCATTGTAAAACTTGACATATCACACCTGTTTCGGTCACTGATCTGCATCGAGGGAAAACGTATTATACAGGGTTCATAATTCACTATTGCGTAGGCAACGATGTTGCTATATTTAGATGAGCTCTTTTACCTCTTGCAACTGTGATCTAATCCTTTGGCAGAATGTAATAATTTTACCTTTATGTCGTGTGTGTGTACTAATACATTTAGGGAATATTTACGGCTCCATTTAGAGACTTGTTAGATCTTGGTGATTAGTTCTTTGATTATGGGAAGACAGTGTTGGTGAAATATGTTTTACCTGTGTAATTAGCCAGTTTCTAGGGGCAAAAAATCATGATTTCATGATGGGATGGAGCATATGAGCCAATAAGTCCCTATCTTAATCTAAAAGTATTCATTGAATATGCCATTCAATGTGAAATATTCGTGACACGGACTAATATTTTGTGCCATGGAATCATTGAGAGTGGGTTATGCCTTGAATTGGAGAAGCCTTTTATTGTTGCTTTGAAGACAGTTTGGTGAACTCTGCTTCATAATTAAGTTTCGACCGGCTCGAAGATAGAATCGGAAAGTAGTTTCATGCATTAGGTGTTTGAATTGTGATCTCTACACCATGGTGTCAAGCACTGACGTTACGCTATCGAATTTCTCAAGTGAACAATATTATATGAAAAGCTAAGACACAAAAGTAGAACCAGGATGAGGGTCAAAAGTTCATGTATCGAAATTTCTAAGTTGTCAACAAGATAAGGTCTATTGCTAAAATTATAATAAAGAACATGGGAAACATCAGGTATACCAGGTTTTTCATGGGGGTATTCCATTGTCCCAGACTCAGATTAAGATAAACATGTTGCCACCATTGATAATGATCCTAATATTCAAACTATAATCACAGAGAAATATTAGTTATGTATTATGTTGCTTGTAAAATCAATGTCCCTAGTCAGGTACACAGCGAACATGATTTTGGACAAGGTCAAGTACTGAATACAAATGTATATAACATAATCATGGAGAAAAAGACAACAAATAATACAAATTAAATATACATAATAAGGTAGAAATGTAGCAGAAGTAACTAAACTAGTTGATGGATTTCACGTTTATTTCCAAATAAGAACTCGCTGTCTGAATCTGTTCTTCTATTACCAGGTGAAGATATAATTCAATCCATCCAATAATAACACTTATATGAAACAATAACACAGTGTGCACGAATCGTATATTTTGTCTTCATCATGAGAGTGGGTTTGTCATAAAGATAAACAATTGTTCATTCCACGCAATGATCTGCTCTTTTTTAAAATAAAAAATGTGCCGTAAGTTGTCAAATAATGAAAAATAGTTTATCCTGCAACGCTGGTTCAATGTGGTTTCAGTTGATGTTAAGATGATGTACAAAGGAAAAAACAGACAAGCAAACCAAACAAACACGAGAAAAAAAATGTGTTATACTTTGTTTCTGAAGAAAATCAACGGATTAACAGATGAAGGCAGTGCAAAGTTAAACTAAATATTATATCATAGTCACTGTAAGAAGTTTCCTGCTTCGACACATATGCACGATAAATCTGTATCAGTCTTTATTTAGCTTGTCCTAGTAAAAATGTATCTTGTTCTCCAGACTAACCAGCACTTACTGATATTTCAAATTAGTCTTGTGGTTCATTCTGTAAGTGATCTACTAGTTTTAGTAGTTATCAAAAAAGCTACTGGCATAATGCTACTAATAGAACTCGGTTCTGATGCTGTTGTACACAAGATTAATCAGGATTCCATTTCGAATTAGTAAGTTTGCAAGATATGAAAACATGACATGCTTACAATGTATGATGTTGAAAAGCTTGCTGTAGGTATAATGTCATGAATAAAATTATTCATTCACTGCATTGTTAGTTGGTGTTTTGTCATAATTGTAATACAACTGCTTCTCAAATTTAATCTATCAATTAATGAATCGTTTAGTCTTGTTAAATGAATGAAGAGTTTACATAGAAATTTCTTTCTTTTGCAAATTATTATAAACCATTCTCTGCTAAATGTGAATATTTAAAGTGTGTGTGTACGAGCGCGCGCGCGCCCGCGTGTGTGTGTGTGATTTAGATTTATAACGTAGCTTTAACAATTTTTCAGTCATACTGCTGCGATGTCTGCAGTGTGGCAGTTTGTAGTGATGTCTAGCATTGGGGCATCATGTAGCATTTTGTCCCACCCAATCACACTATTCTGACACCAGGCTGACCAGTCCTAACACTGCCTATTAATGCTGAGCGCCAAGCGAGACAGCTACTAGTACCATCTTTATAAGTCTTTGGTATGACTCGGCCGGGGTTTGAACTCGCGATCTCCCGCATCCGAGGCGGACGCTCTAACCACGTAGGCCACCGGAGCGGTCGAATATTTCAAGTAATCTTCTGGGATGAAAAACTCTGACATAGTTGACAGTCGAGTTGAAGCAATGAATTTTACAAAACTTCCCAGGCCGACTGCAGATATCTGTATGGTTATTCAATTAATAGCTAAATTTCTTAGAAACTCCCATGTTAAAGTTTGTTGTGAACTATAATATCTAATCATATATCATGAAAATTCAGCGTTCAGGTCTATTGGTTATATTTTCCGTTTCACTATCGCTTTTTGCATTATAGTCTTTGAAAATGTAAATCGTAATTGGCCTTTCATAGAATATTTACAAAATTTGTAAACAAAAATATTTGTGAGATAGCTCCACATATTTTATTCAATATTCTTTTAAAAATATTAACGAGAGTCTGAAATGCATACATAAATAAATGGATGGATGAAAAATATTAAGAAACACTGAAACTGAAGAATTCCCCCCCCCCCCCGCTTAAATCTGGATGACGAATGTGCTATGTTTATAAACTTACAAAAGGCTATGTCTATAAACTTACAAAAAAAATTTACAAAAGGCTATGTCTATAAACTTACAAAAGGCTGTCTATAAACTTACAAAAGGCTATGTCTATAAACTTACAAAAGGCTATGTCTATAAACTTACAAAAGGCTGTCTTAAACAGTTTTAGTTTTCTTTTTATCCCGAAACGAAAAGTGTATATGATAGATGGATTTCTATATAGATGGAAAAGAACAGAACAAACAAATACCGAAGCTGATGATTTACCAGTCACACACACACACACACACACACACACACACACACACACACACACACACACACACACATGTTTGCACTTGCGGCCTGGCCACTCGCGAAACTAATGAGTTTTTTTTTTAAAGTATGAAAGTTGCTTCCCTGTTCATTGCTCATCAATTTCTTTGTTACAAGTTTTTCATCGCTTGACAATAATTATATTCTCTTTGCTTTGCCTGGTTTTATCATTTCCTCCATTACGACAGCAGTGTCATAAGGCCAACAGTGTGATTTCATAAAATTAACACAATCTTTACACAATCTTTACATTTTTATTATTGTCTTGCACCCATGCCTTTGGTTGACGGCCTTTTCTTCACAAAATTTGTAGTACTTGATAGTACTCATTTGATGATACTCATTTGATAGTACTGATACCATTTGATAGTACTCATTTGATAGAACTCATAGCATTTGATAGTACTCATTTGATAGTACTCACTTGTGTTCTATTTTATTTTTTTAATCCAAATTTATCAATGTACTGAACTTTGTCCTTCATTAATGAATGCAATGCCTATTAGGTCAGAATTATATTGGACTGGTCTGCACTGACGAGCCTTTATCAATTAGTTAAAGATTACACAGTATAAAAAAATAGTTGTGATATTTCTTCTGAAAGTTCATGCAAACATTTGTGTGGGTTTTTTATATCTATTTTGATAGTTCTATGTATTGCTGTCATCTCATTGGCTGGCATCTATCTACACATAACGTTAGATATTCCATCCGACCAAGCCACCGATGTGTATCATTTTGTTTCCTGATGTTCTTGTATGGCTTTTCTATTAGTCTATCAACTACCCTTTAAATTTAATTTTTGTTGACGATGTTCAAAGCCTTTTCTCGGCGACGACATACCCTAGAAAAATGTTTGTCCTCTTTTATTATAGCGAGTGTATTTGCTAAATCGTGCTGGACCTTTTTAATTTGAAAAACAAAAACTTTTCCTACTTATCGTCTTCTTGATGTGTGATATCGTTAAAAAATAAATACAGACCCTACATATTTCTGAGAAACAATCTGTACCAATTTACAATTCCATTAACGCGTCAGATTTGAGGGGCATGAACGTATGAACACATCTGTTTTTAAAAGAAAGGTGTGAGAGAATGGAAACATTAATCTGCTAATATCAATCATGAAAGATGTATTCCTCGTGTTTGAAAAGGACCAGAATAACATAAAACTTGGAGTAATGATGACATTAAAGTCGGCAAGTCTCTTCGACATAGTGGACAAAGCGAAGGTCACAAATTGTGAGCTACAATACAGATATTAATTTCGCACTGTATACAAATAAATGCATATAACTACACTGAGATGTTCATATATTACATCTTTAAGAAGTTTTAATATTTTTCAGGTTTTTCTATAGTCCAATTTGGTGTACTTAGACGTCCACAGGGGGCAGGATATGTTACTGCCTTGCGTCAATTTGGCTGGGATGTTGCTTCGATTGATTATATTAACCTCTATTAAATCCCCTGGAATAAATGAACTAGAAATATCAAAAGTATATCAAACTTCAGTGATGTGAAACCATCCGTTCAGATGTATTATTGTGAATTAAACTTTTCTGAGCACTTGCAATTTTATCACTTTCCACTCAAGTCCCTTGGCACTAATTTAATGTCATACTGATCACGAATAAAAGGTGATGAAGGTGAAAATAATACAAAATCCAAAGCCGTATAAATTGTCAATAAGTAGGACTTATTTTCTTTGTTTTCTGCCACAAGGGTATAAAAACGGTCTATGTAGGCCAATGAGGATTCACTTTATGCCAGTGAGGATTCACTTTATGCCAATGCCGATTCTCTTTATGCCAAAAAATACAGTTAAGCCTTTCTAAAATTAGAAATAGAATAGTTGCTGTTACTGTTCTAAAGCATTTCTAATACAGACACCCACTCCTTGTGTGAGTATTAACTTGTTGGTGTTCAGAAACTTTATAACAACACATCATATAGTTTGGTAAAATAATTGTTCTGGATAATAATGAAAAATCATAGAAAAACAAAAAACTAGACATTATGTCTCCAAAAGGTCAAGATTCTCAATGTGAATTGTATTCAAGTTAGCTGCAAACGAGCCATTGTGTATATCGTTTGTGTGACACCACCTTGCAGTTGTTTATATAAAAATCCACTAATGAAGGCAAATTTGCCGAAAAGAACACACATATGAGCAAGAAAAGGAAATAAATTTTTAATCTTAAGAATCCGAATTTGCAAAAGGTAATTCCAAATCTAATATGCGGATAAAATTTCATAAAGAACTATTCTGGAGTTCTGCACCAAAAACGAAGGTGCGAGAGACGGACGGACAAATCATTTATATGTTGCCCAACAACTTCTTAGGGCGGATCCGACTCCATATATTCTGCTCTGTAGATTTTTAACTGTATCATTTTGCGATAGGTTAGATTTGTACATGTATATAAATTGATGTCAGTGAATGTTGTAATTGTCGGCCGACTGTAATAAATCGGAATTGTGTTTATGTCAGTATTGTGAACAGAATATGGTATAATGCCATTTGAGGGGGTGAAGGGTGTTTATGCTACTGTTAGTAACAAATAAATGAGAAATTATTAATTACTGTCAATGTAAAACTTCAGATATCACACCTTTCCGTTCCGGACACTGATTTCCATCAAGGAGAATGTATCAGTAATTATTTAATATTCATTTTATTGGTTTGTCTCTATTCAGCATAATCTTTTATTTATAAATTAGTTATATTCGATCGGTTGTATTTCGTATGTCACCTTGCGTAAGGTATCATGAAAGCGGATGCAGCTGATGAACTCTTTAACCTCTTGCAACAGCGTGAAACAGTCCTTTAGCAGAATGTAAATGTACGTGCGTGTCGCGTGTGTGTGTGTATAACTCTTTACCTATATATATATATATATATATATATATATATATATAGAGTATATATATATATATATATATATATATATATATATATATATATATATATATATATATATATATATATATATGTGTGTGTGTGTGTGTGTGTGTGTGTGTGTGTGTGTGTGAGAGAGAGAGGGGGGGGGCTAGATTCCCAATGTACGGAATGGCACTATTTTTATGACAGACCGACTGATGGCGTTTTAGTATTCTCTGGTTTAAGGCAATTTGTCATGACCTGAGAAACTGTTCATGGCGGTCAGTATATTTGGTGGAGGAAGAACACGGTAAGACCACGGGAAAGTCATTGAGCCACGGTAAGCTACTGCCAAGCTTTCTCACATACTCCTCTTGGACGAGCCGAGAGTCGAACACAGGTGGACACAGGTGAGATGTTAGTGATCTGTAAAGGCCAGCGCCTTAGACCTCTTGATCACCCTCATCCCGAATGACGGACGCCAAGAACCGTAAGTAGTGAGTGAATGGCTGCTTTGCGTCCGATCATTTCTGCCTTATAGAATATGGTATTGGACAAAAGGTCAGACATGCAATGTAAGTTAAATATAAATAACAATTACAAATCAGATTGTTGTTGTTGTTGTTGTTGTAGGGTTTAACGCCATTTTTCAGCACAAGATAGGCTATACATGGCGGCCAGTATAATTGGTGGAGGAAGAACCCAGGAAAACCCCGGGAAGAACCACCGACCCACGAGAAGCTACTGGCACGCTTTCTCACGTGCCCAGGTTAGCCGAGCCTGACACTCGAACTCACGCAGACAGAGGTGAGATGGCAGTGATCCGTAACAGTGAGCGCTTTAGACCACTCGGCCACTCGGGGCCCCTCAAATCAGACTGTAGAATCTATTAGATAACTCATTCTCTTGTGTAATGATATTACCTGTAGAAACACGATATTTATTTAAAGTCTTAACAATTTCTAGAGCACTCTGTGAGGACACAAGTTTAGACGCGAGAAAAGCGTCTTCAAAGCAGGCTGTGTCAAACAAAACATGCAATAGCAAAATGAATCGATATTTATTTCAAATATAAGAAATACATTAATCTGCTTTAGAAAAAATGCTGATTTCCATATCACATACAAGGACGAAAACATCGATCTAAACATGATAAAACTTCATAGAAAGATGGTTGAAACAGTTCATTATGAGTAAGTAATACATCATGCATTTGATGTGGGTAAAATGCACACGTTTATAATTGGGAAAATTTGCTGTACAAATAAAAGATCTCGTCAAAAATTTTACAAGGCTAACTCAGGAAATTTTGAAAAATACATAAAGCCAAAAAAAACCCCCAAACAAACAAGAAACAAACAAACAAACAACAGATGTAGAAATTACGGAGAACAAATATTTACAATAACAAATAGTGAAAGATGAAGTAGCTGTTTATAATTGTAAAAAATAAATCAATCAAAAATCTTTCTTACATTTGAATGGATTTATGAAACACTGCAAACTGCTGAAATAAAAATTCTGGTCGTAGATGGATGATATGCTCGATTGTTGATAATATCTCAGTGCAATTTAATCAAGTCTTACGCATTCCTCGGCTGTAATTTTAAGTTATCATGACTAAGATCCTATACGTCAGGTTGCTTATACAAGTATTGGTCAGTTAAGTATCTAACTAATTAAACAAGACTAAAAGGAGGTAAAGTACGCCTAACTGAAACTGGTTTAAGGCACAGAAACAAAAGCATGTTAGGGGGCCCCGAGTGGCCGAGTGGTCTAAAGCGCTGATCGTTACGGATCACTGCCATCTCACCTCTGTCTGCGTGAGTTCGAGTCCAGGCTCGGCTAACGTGGGTACGTGAGAAAGCGTGCCAGTAGCTTCTCGTGGGTCGGTGGTTCTTCCCGGGGTTTTCCAGGGTTCTTCCTCCACCATTAATACTGGCCGCCATGTATAGCCTATCTTGTGCTGAAAAATGGCGTTAAACCCTATAACAACAACAACAACAAAAGCATGTTAATTAGGCAAAGGTAAGTGGAGTAATGTGCCTTATCTAATGACTCACCACGATAGCAAATGGATACATGAACAATATACCTTCATATTAAACAAGTAAGCGTGGAGAAAGGTTTCATTAGAAAAGAGTCTATGTCATCCACATCCATGGCCAGTCGCAGTAGACTTTTTGACATGCTTATATATATATATATATATATATATATATATATATATATATATATATATATATATATATATATATATATATATATAGTATGTACGCTGTATCAATGATATACCACGAGATGTATAAATTTTTCATTAAAAGGAAACGAAGCTTGCTGAGTTTCCTTTTAATGAAAAATTTATACAACGAGTGGTATATCATTGATACAACGTACATACTGTACATATATTTTATTTATATCACATACAAATACATATATTTGCCCTTTGAACGGAGTTCAGATTTACTACAGGCAGCTGTGTATTGACCTAGTGAATGAACTCCTCACATCCCCGAGTGTGTCCGCTACAAAATGTAGTTCTCTGCCGTAGTGGCTATTTACAATCACCTCTGCATATTGATAAGTTGATTGTTTTCTTTTCTTGGTTTCTATTTTTCTCCACATTGATTAAATCAATATAATACACACGTATGATTTAAACATGAAAGATGGTTTTAATAATAACAGTAGCAACACTTGGATAGCTACACTATTCAAATGAACGCAATGCCATTCACCTTCAGGCACATGGAAATTAATGTGGAATAGAAACTAAGCCAACTGACGAACCAACAAGAGGTAATTAAAATATTTTAATATATTTACAGTTGATCTAAGTCATTATTCTGCTTTTGCAACAGTAAATCCGACCCACAAACTCTCTCTCTCTCTCTCTCTCTCTCTCTCTCTCTCTCTCTCTCTCTCTCTCTCTCTCTCTCTCTCTCTCTCTCTCATCCTTTGGTCGGTTTGACTTAACTTTTACCATCATTCATAAGTCCAGAGATATTGTCGGAAAATCCTCTACGTTCGCCATTTCATAGATTTTAGCCCGTATCCTGCTACGATGAGAGAGAGAGAGAGAGAGAGAGAGAGAGAGAGAGAGAGAGAGCTTTGGACATTTTCATATTTAAATAATAATAATCAATTTTTTACAACATTATGGTATGTTTAAGAAAAAACAAAAAAACATAACATTAAATATATCACAGTATGTGTACCACGTAACTGAGGAATTTACTGGTTTGCAACATTGTGTCATTGATAAACACTGTTGATAAATCCCAAGGAAAGTGCACACGTATCGTTACGACGAACCATATTCTTGTAGGTTACTTGGTGTAATTTCTATTTCAAGGTTTTAATCCAGCCCAAATTCCTTTTCTCTCTCATTCCACATTTCTGCGCAGTTTGTCCGTTATGCTCGAGAGGGGAGGGGAGAACAGAAAGCAGAAAGGATTGTGATGAAAATGTGTACCATATTAAATTAATTTAGAAAACGGGGATTATTAATACATTTCATCATTATTTTTCATACGTCACTAGTGGCTAATTTGTGGAAATTGATCATTGATCTAGAATCAACTGCAGACGCTCGCGAGAACGTTTATATATGCGTATTATTGCGCCATGGGCGGATCACAATTTGATATACCAATAGTATTGGTATATCAAATTGCTTTATACCAACACTTTAAATGCATGTTATTTTTTGGTATATATATATATATATATATATATATATATATATATATATATATATATATATATATATATATATATATATATATATATAATTGTAGCCTACTCACCTTTGACCTTAATCCGGGACCATATTCTCAAATCCCCATTTTCATACTAGTAATGGGAGTGACATTAAGAAGACTTGACTGGAAGCTGACGCTGAATCATTATTTCGGAGTAAGCGTATCTCTAAATATCAACAGATTTGAAATTAAAATTAACTCTTTTTATGAATCAGATACCGAGTATATCAATGTTATTTGCTTTTATCCTGTGGTAAACCTATAGCTGAGATTTCTTTCTTTCAGTATGGAATATTCTTTGTGGAAAAAAAGAAGAAAATAAGGCAAAAGCAGTTTAAGGATAAATGCATTTCAAGCATAATTTGATGGTGATGTAGATTGGTTAATGACATGATTAACAAGTAGACAACTGGGCAAGTGTTCTGTTGGATGGAAGCGCCGATTCTCTCTTGCTGTGCTGGTAAGAGGCCAGATTCGGCTGTCAAAACAATCAAGCCGTAATTGACGAAGCAGATGCTTATTCAGATATCTGTTCATCTTAACCGCCACTGGGAGAAAAACATTCGCAACTTCGAGATTAGACCACCTCATCATACATAGAATGAATGCCGACAACTGGCATTCGGACTACCTCAGCTATTTACGAAACAAGGACTGAGCAAGAAGTTGAGAATGCATCCAACTGTTATTTCATTCGCAGCATCTCAGTAAGTCCTACAGTCAGTCCAATGGTAGAAATAGCCAAGGTGATCTGAGTAAATTGCGGTTTGTTTGGGGGTTTTTTTTAAAGAATTTTCTGGGGAACAAAATGCATGAATTTTCTGTAAATAACTGCACCAACAAACATCGGAGTCACATTTTGATTCGCAGAAATAGGCGATTGGATAGGAATAGTAGAAAATGAAACAACTAACGTCCTAAGTTAATCTCCCACATAAGTTAATCCCCCTTTTATAACCCGGCCTTGTAGTTACGTATGATCGCTTGTAAATTAGTGAAGTATTTCTCTTATTCATGACTCGTTCCTTTTACATAGCAAATGGTCCAAGCAATCCAAACTATCTTACAACGTTATAGGTTGATGTGCATTTTCTTGCGCTACTCCTGCTTTAATTATATATTCCCAAGTATGACCCGTTGCATGCCAGTGTATGGGAAAAACTGCACTATATTCCCAGTTATGACTCATTACATTAAAGTGTATGGAAAAAAACTGCCCTATATTCCTAAGTATGACTCATTATATATAAGTGAATAGGAAAATAATTGCCTTATATTCCCAAGTATGACTTATTACACGCAAGAGTATGTGAAAAACAACCCTATATTCCCAAGTATGACTCGCTACATGCAAGTGCATGGGAAAAACTACCCTATAGTCCCAAGTATGACTCATTACATGCAAGTGTTTGGGAGAAACTGCCCTGTATTCCATAGTATTACTCAATGCATGCAAAATGTAAGTGAAAACGATATATATCTGACTGCCTGTAAAGTAATAGCCGAATGAGTATTCAACAATTTCTTTAAAAGCACAGGTTGACTCCTCTTATCAAACACAAAGAAAAGAGTATATTGGTGAGCAGATGCTTACGGTATAACATATTTAACGGGGTCACGCTGGTTTCAACAACAAAAGTGTACGCGGTCCGATTAGGCCTGGAAAACTTTTCGTTGATACTTCTTTCACACGACTGTTATCGCGACTATTCATATTGTATAGGAATTTGTATTTCAGACAGTTAATAAGCAACAGAAGTCGCACTATGTCATTTTACGTCCAGTCTCTCCCAGAATACATAACCGAACGATACACAAGTTTTTGAGAAGAAAAAAAAGCAATGTTACATTATTGTCATTACAATGTAATTAATGATTACATTGTCTGGAGCATTGCAGTAAGCGTTGATTATTTTTAAAAAACGGACTTTCTAAAATTCAATGACTACTGTATTTACGTTACAACTCCGTTACACTTCCGGTACTGGTGAGGCCGCGGGTAACTATCGTCTTCCATTTTTGTGAGGGGGCCCCGGGTGGCCGAGTCATCTAAGGTTATCGCCTTTACAGATCACTCACGCATTTCACCTCTGTCCTGCAGGGGTCGAGTCTCGGCTCGGCCAACATGTGAGATAGCTTGCCAGTAGTTTCTCGTGGGTCGGTGTTTTTTTTTTTTCCGGATGCGACGTCCACCAAATATACCGGCCGACAGGTATATCGTATCAACTGCAGCAAAATAGCGTTAAACAAAAAAATTAACATCTTAATGAAAGCGCTGAATCTCCGTACTTTTTTCCATGGTGTACTACACCGATGTGAAGCTACAAATCAACTACTACAGTTCAAGGAAAAGTTTCCAAACTAAACCATTAAAGAAATGAGGTGGCTGTTGTGAAAATGACGTCACTGACTAATTCAATCAGGGGACACAGAATTTACTTGTTGCCGGCCTATCAAAATGGCTTGATAATTTAAGTCGGGTACAAGTGAATTATGTTAGCCCGTGTCACCCATCCCGCTTCGGCTGTCGTCGCTGTGCAATGGAAAGCCAAACCGACCTGTGGAAAAGAAAAAACAACCTAAACGAGGAGCTCCAAATTTTGAAGAACGATGCAACGCTGTGAGCCTTGACTAAGGGGTCATCCACATATGACGTCACGCAATTTTTGCCATTTTTTACCCCCCCCCCCTTCCCTCTCGTCACACTTCGTCACAAAAAAACAGACTCCCTCTATGTGACGTCAAAATCTCTTCCCCCCCCCCTTTTCCCCACAATTTTTTGTAATACTGAAAAGTAAATGCAATGTAAATCAGTTAACTATACAGACAAAACAATAATTTTTTTATGTAAAATAGTGTTTAATTAACCAGGCTTTTACAAGGACTGATTGGCTAGTTAAAAGTTTATAAAATTATTTGTAAAAATTTAATAAATTTTAAACAAAAAACAAAATGAAATGTAAATTAAACACATCACTTCAATTCTTACTAACACTAAAGTTTCAACAAATCCACACAAAAATCTAAGCGCTTAAAATCTGAAGTATTTGTAAATGAATTACTTCTCTTCATAGTTCTCATTATCCCAAAGCAAACTACGATGCTCCTCCATTGAACGAACAAGAAATCCATTTGTTTCTAGATTAACATCGTTTATTGGAAGGGATAATCCCTCCAAATCAAGCTCCTCATTGTCAATCCAATCCACACTTTCTCCATTCTCCGCGTTTGCTAGTATGACCATCATTTCGCGTTGCCTTCTAGCAGTGACTCTCGTTGGTCTGATGCGTTTCGATGGAACTGCTATTTGTTTGTGAAGGACTGAGTGACTGCGCAGCATGACCAGAGAGCTGAAGTACACGTGGCATATCTTGCAAATTCTCTCCTTCAGCACAGACTGAAGTGAAGAGCAATAAATATCGTAGGGAATTGTCCGAAATGTGTTTGCTGACCGAAGTAGAATGTCTTCCGTTTTGAGACTTTGAGCTGCAAATAAGGATTGAAATTTACGAAAGGCTCCATCTGTTGCTCGTTCTGGAACTTTAAGCCCTTCATATGTTTGAAAAAAGGGTAAAGGATGAGGAAGAAATCTGTCTTGTATCACGCTGAAGTATGAGCTTCGTGCTTTCGAACAGCACATGTTGTCGTCACACTTCACCATCTGAAACAAGTATTGGCTTGAGCGGACATGGGTGTCACACCAGTTTTGATCTCTACACAATGTATCCTATTCCATGAGCTCTGAATTTAATGGATCCATATACTCAGCAATGGTTGGGTAATTGTCTACAGTCAACTGTGACCATATTTCGGCCAACGTTTTCCCGGCAAATTCAAAGGTTTTCATCTCTCTAGCTCAGTGTCAATTGTCTTACCTCGTTCGTCTAAATGGCAGCCATAGTTGCCATGAGTTAAGATTAATCCACTCAGTTCCCTGCTCAGTGGTGCCATCTTTCTCTCCACTCTGTTAAAAGCACTTCGTTCCGGAGCATTTGTTGCAACGAAGGTAGAGTCAAGATCATGTTTCAAGAAGTGGTGGATGGCAACCTTAATGACTTTTGATACCATGGGTTTTCATCTGGCCTACCATCAACAGTAAACACGAGAATCTGATTGACCAATTTATCAATACCAGTCCTGGTTAGGGTATCGAACTCTGTCAGACACAGCAACTTTTCAAAGTCAAATCCATGGCTGAGTGCTGTTGATGCGGAGTGTTTTCCAGATCGGATGGCTCTAAACCTTGGGACAGAAAAGCCAACAGCGTCTTTGTTTCCAATAACGTTTTGATGGATCTTAATGCCGGCATACACCGAGGGAATAAGCTTGTGCCGGGCAGCAACTACCCAGTCATGGTCAGGAAGGCTTACTTTATACTCAACGTGCATTAGCAGTGGAGTTTGCTTATTGGCAGCAACCAGACCAATTGGGACGCGACATTTATCGTCCTGGCTGATAAAACAAACCTCATCCGGTCCAAGCATGGAAGACAGTTCTTCCAAATGTCTTATTGTAGCTGTGCAAAACTGGCCATCAATATGTTTAGTGTGATAATCATTTTGTGCTCGTATTAACTTTACTGGGACAGTGGTTACATGACGCTTACCTTCTGACGACGAACTACGCATAGGAAGTAGACGAAGGTATAGTCCACTTCGACTTATATTGAAGCCATCTTTTTAAATGCTCTGTTAATTGATCTTAGGTTTTCACACTTCTAAAGACTTCGAACTGTCTTTTTTCATGAGAAGCTGAACCATGCATTGCGATATCCAGTACAGTTTGCAAAAGCAATGGTTGTTCCTTTTCGATTTTTGGCTGACCACATTTGGCCCTGATATTTAGTTTTGTGCGCAGTTCAAGATTATCTTGCAATAAAGCATTCAGTTTTTTATTTTTTTCAAATCCCTTGCTTTCTGAGATCTTCTTTGATCATCAATCTTCTTGTTTAGTTTCTTTTCCAACTCAGCTTTTCTTTTTTGTTTATCTTTTAACTCTCTAAGTTCTGCTCATTTGAAAGTAGTCCTTGTTTCTGCCGATTATACAAACCAAAGAGGTCAGAATTTATGACATCAATTTGGGACTTCAAATGTTATTGAACAGTAGCATTTCTCGGAGTAGCCAAATGACTTGTAGAAGGCAATGTTTCAGAAGTAATGATATTCAAGACATCATTCGGTTGTTCATTTGACTCTAAATTATCCTGAGTAGAAACTTATTTTGAAACTGATAGTACTTGTTTTGTCCAAAAGTTAAAAAGTGTTCCTTTTTTCGTAACGGATATCGCCTTGAGCTCTTGCAACATATGGTTAACTTTTTCCAGCCAAATATGTGTCATTCTTGATACTTCTCCATTTTATAACAAGTTCATCTTGGCACATCTTTTTGGTTTTTGAAGGATATGCTAGCACAAAAGCGTTACATAAAGACTGATATAATTTATATTTATCCATTGCTATGGGCTGCCGAAGAGTCACAAAAATTAAAACAAATATAACACTGGACACCTTACGTTGTATGGTTTCAATAGCGTAAATATTACTAGTGCCGCACGCTGGCTCAATCCTCAAAGTTCTTCTCTCCCCTCATCCTGTCTTTTGTAGACTGCTTTTTTTAAATGTCATCAAGCTTCAAAGACTCTTTATACTAGTAGGACTGTTTATAATCTAGCACTTCAGTGGTGTCAACAAAACCTTTTCAATAAATAGAAAGACGAAAGAAAGATAACATTTGATATATTTATTTCTTTTAATGTGCGGCGTCCCAGCGCGACACAGGACCCAACCTTGACTCTACTCAACTAATGTTGTTTTTTTTCACATAAAAAATATTAAAAGATTAAACGTTCACTGCGGACCGAATACCGTCTTTCAACTTGCTAAACTCGTGTGTCTTTGATCTCGTCGGACTGTTGTCAGGATGTAGATAACTTGTTAGCCTATTGTTTTACTTTTCTTAAATCTAAGATTAATCACCAGTAGGCCTGCAGTTTATTTAGTCTACATTTTGTTTTTAAAGTGTGTATTACATTATATTAAAAAAGAATTACATAACTTTAAAAAAAAAAAAAAACAGTTTAAACCAGTTA
Source organism: Megalonaias nervosa (assembly GCA_016617855.1). NCBI lineage: Eukaryota > Metazoa > Mollusca > Bivalvia > Unionida > Unionidae > Megalonaias > Megalonaias nervosa. The sequence continues at coordinate 45,310 of JAECUM010003117.1, read as the reverse complement.
AAGGTTATAACATTTACGCAATATTTCATCTGAGATAACAATATTAATGTAAGTCGTCCACGAGAGAGTTGTTATCCGTTGCGGATAAAAATGGACTGACGATGCAGTTCACAAAATCTATTTTGTTCTGACATTATTTTTGAAAGAAGCGTTCCACACTCATATTTACTGTGACGTCACATTTCTTCAACCTCCACCCCCTCGTCACAATTCGTCGCAAAATTTTGACACCCCTCCCCCCACTGCATGACGTCATATGTGAACGACCCCTAAGGCAGATTAAATTAATAATGAAATACAAATTATGCCAAATCGCACATTAAATGTAAACAAAAGTAAAATTCACAGCAGCCAGAAAGAATTTTGTAAGGCCAATTTCTTTTTAAGTTAACGTCAAATCATTTGACCCCATGCACATTATGACATCATAATTTCAACGATGTCAACAACTGCTCCGATGAACATTCGGAACATTCTCTTCTCTTTCCATGGGAGTGGAATGACTTCGAACTTCGACAACCCGACTGAGATTAGGAAAGTTAGGTCAGCAAAACAGCTAGATTTCTGTGTTGCATAGTGAGAATAGCATTGACATGGCGCAGACTTCCTAGTCCTTGAGATGAAACGTTTTTTACTCGATGTGGAAAGTTCCTTAATTTCATTAATCTGGTAAACTAAATATGAATATTTGATTTGGTGCTTTACGGCACAGCAACACAAGTAGGTTATTCAGTGCCAAGGCCGTTGGAGTGAAGAGTCTTTCCCAAGGACGCACCATGGTAAATGATCCAGGCTGATCCGATACTAGGATTTGAACCCGCACGCGTTCGGTCGCGAGTCTGGCAAGCTAACCACAGTCACCGCTGCACCTAATGTAATTGTAAAATTTTGTAGAATGTAAACCAATATATATATATATATATATATATATATATATATATACACACACACACACACACGCACACACACTTCATTTAACAGTTGCCCTCGATATGAGATCGTTGTCGTCTGGTACGTGCTGCAAATACAAACACACATGCAAGGGAAGACAAATATCAAAATGTCGTATCTGACTAGTTGTATTTAACAGAAATGAAACCATGAGCTGCACGACTCTTCTATATTTGGCATGCCTCATGATAATTAATCATTTCCACGCATGTATGGTTTAAAAAAGTACATCTGACCATTTGTGCACCGATTAAACCTGACCTGTTAAAACGGACGGTAAATAGTATGCATTGTCGTCTGATTGAGTACAAAGTCTATTTGTGGGGGTTTTACTGGATAAAGCCGAGCTAAACAAGGTCACCAACAAGATTCCATGATCGGTTCATGTGAGAGTTATTTTAAAGGACTGCCTAAGATATAAAAAGAAGGAAATAGCTGACTCACTTTACGAACCGTAAGCATATTAAATCGGTACTCAGGGAAAAGAATTGACATGTTCTTTTTAAACGATCGGGGCTTGAAACAATTAACAATCTGAGGCGGTATAGTGGGAAACAATACTTGCGTTAAACAATAACAACAACAAACAGTCCAAACTTGCCTTCACTATACACCGTCCCACAAATTAAGGCCAGAAAAAAATCAACATAACTAAGCCCCCCACCCCCCGCAAAGTAAAACCAATTAAAATATCTCACGTACAAAGAACAACCCAAAATCAACGATTAGTCGGACGGCAAAATGTGGCTGATCGTTTGAATCAGATTTTGTTGCAATTTCGGGCTCAGGTAATCAATTTCTGCTCTCTCTCTCTCTCTCTCTCTCTCTCTCTCTCTCATTAAATTTGCAAGAAGTAAACCCAACATCAAACCTAATAAAGGATACATGGAAGGGTGGGGTAGGCGAGGCATAAAAGAGGATGTGGAAGTAGATCTGGTGTGTCAGAATATCGAGAAAAATATAATTTAATTCCCTGCACGTAATGTATGTCAATGTGACGTAATGTATGCCAATGTAAGGTAATGTATGCCAATGTGACGCAATGTATGCCAATGTAAGGTAATGTATACCAATGTGACGTAATGTATGCAAATGTGACGTAATGTATGCAAATGTGACGTAATGTATGCCAATGTAAAGTAATGTATGCCAATGTGACGTAATGTATGCTAGTGTAACGTAATACCAATGTGACGTGCTATATGACAATGTGACGTAATGAATGCCAGTGTGTGGTAATGTATGCAAATGTAACGTAATGTATGCCATTGTAACGTAATGTATGCAAATGTGACGTATTGTATGCCAATGTGACTCAATGTATGCCAATGTGACGATTATACAGCAGATACATATTTTGTGTCCCTTGCAAAAATGCCACAACGCTATTCTTCGACATCACATGACAGGTTCTTCTTTGCTTGACTAGGGGTTCGAGTTTTGGTTCGGCTTTGGGGGTTTTCAACAGGTTCTTCCTCCACCAAATATATTGGCCGCAATGTATCATGTGCTGAAAATGGCGTTAAACCCACAAAACCACAAACCAACCATTATTTTTTAAGTTATGAAGCCATTAAGTTTCTTTTATGAGTCTATTCATGTCTCCATGCACAATACCTACTGGCATAAAAAAAAATCAAGTAGAGAGTGATCATTGGTGTTAAAATGTGTTGAAATATTAGAGGAAAACTGAGGATCTCTATACAAAAATTTTATGAAAGCAATGATTATTCATTGTCTTAGAAACTTGTTGAAGTGTTTGTCCAACATATTCCATGTTACATTTTTTACAGGTTATCAAATAAATCACATCAGTTGATACGCAGTTAGTGTTATAACGTAGAAAAAATACCTCTTTTGTATTAGCGCTACTGAAAGAAGTACTTTCTCTTATGTTTGCACATTGAGAGCACCGGTGCATGGAGACATAAACAGACTCATAAAAGAAACTTACTGGATTCATAAGTTAGATACTTTTTATCCTAATGGCCTTAATACCAAAGTACTATATAAAATTGTACAAAATATTTTTTTTTTTTTTAAATTCATAAATTGTATATCCTTTATTACAATATAATTATATGTATGACTGTTTGTCTCTATTGTATTTTATTATATTAGCATGCATTTATCAGTCAGTAAACCCTTGTATTTCATCAGCGTAAATTCTGCGTGATATCCTATTACATACTAAATGCACTGGAATTAAATGTAGTTTATTGGTATAAAATTAAATGACAGGTTTACCACCAGTACAATAAATATTTTCAACGATATATATTTAATAAATACAGTACGAGAGGTCACATGAGATCTTATTATTTACTTTCTGTACCCGACGTTTAACTTTGTTCATTGTCAGTTCACTGTGAAGACAACTGGAAATGTAGCATTTTCTTTCTTTTGTTTTCTAAATGACTCCATTGTATGTATGTATATATGTATGTATGTATGTATGTACGTATTTTATGTATGTATGTACGAACGAGAGATATTTTAAAAGTTATGAATATTTTATTGTAAAATTTTAGTTTCTTTCAGCCTGTCAATAAATGTTAGCCTGATCGATAAACAAAATAACATTCGGTAACATTATTTGCAGCTGCACGTACAGCAGGGCAGACACATGCAGACGTATGCATGTGACATAACAGAGGTAAATGACAGTGACGTAAAAATATCGAAGAAGAAGGAGAACCATTTTTGCTACTGAGCAAGGAGCATACTGTAGAATCCAACTTTAGGGTACTCTCAGACTGATATCAAGGCCGACTGTAGAATCCAACTTTAGGGTACTCTCAGACTGATATCAATGCCGACTGTAGAATCCAACTTTAGGGTACTCTCAGACTGATATCAAGGCTGACTGTAGAATCCAACTTTAGGGTACTCTCAGACTGATATCAAGGCCGACTGTAGAATCCAACTTTAGGGTACTCTCAGACTGATATCAAGGCCGACTGTAGAATCCAACTTTAGGGTTACTCTCAGACTGATATCAAGGCTGACTGTAGAATCCAACTTTAGGGTACTCTCAGACTGATATCAAGGCCGACTGTAGAATCCAAATTTAGGGTACTCTCAGGCTGATATCAAGGACTTACTTTAGAATCCAAATTTAGGGTACTCTCAGACTGATATCAAGGCCGACTTTAATAAAGTTTAGATATTTAATTCTCTTTCCTACAATTTGGCAGTGGTTTCATCGTTTTTAAGGTGGTTGCGAATCCATGGAAGATGGCCCATGTTCTGGAAGACCATTATCTGCCACTGGTGAGTGGAAGTGGCTGCTGTGAAGAGGTCATTTGATGCTCCATACAGAGTGGACTGTATAATATCAAAATATTGTAATGTATCGAAGAATCATTTGAAACTCAGAAAGGTTTGTATATAATGTGTCCTACATTTGTTGATGGTTCATAAAAAAAACCCCAACAGATTCTGGTTTTAATTGCCAAAAATCTACTCGCCAGTTATAAAAGAATGACCAGGGGCATTTGAATGAGATTTTCATCGGTGATGAAACGGGGATTTGCTGTTTTAATCCCGACTCAAGAAAAAATAATAAAGCCTGGAACATAAATTGCCTGACTTAGTCAGACAATAAAGAGTGTTTGTATCTGGTCGTGTAACTGGATATGTTTAGGTCTTCATAATGTTGCCAGAAGTTATGAAATATTCCCAAACCACCCATCCGCACACCGGTACCCAAGACAGACAGCTAATTCGGGATTTCCTGAAGGACAGCCCGCATTTAGCTGTAAGCATTGATGGCCGAATCCCGTTATCAAAGATTCGCTGAGGGCAGGCCCGGCCCTAGGATGTGCGGGGCCCAAGGCAGCAAGCAATGAGCGCGGGGCCCCAAGCTAGAAAATATTGCATTGCTGAGAAACGCTGAGGGGCAACGATTTCAAAGCCGCCATGCGGGTAGAAGTAGCTTTTCCATGTATCAAAAAAAACTTTTCCATGTATCAAAAACATATAAAAAATGAGCACAAAATGACATATAATAACTGGATATTAGACTGAGAAAGTGTGCATAGGTACAAGAGGAGTACTTTGTGCAACATTCACTAACAAAAATAGTTGTAAAGCGAATTTATATCTAGAACATTTTATACACATCTCGTATGTTCGCAAGAAGATATATCTGGCTGTTGTCATTGCTTTCATTTTACATACCACTTGTACATATGTATGAAAATATATTTGGCTATTGTCATTGCTTCAAGTTTTTCAACCAAACACTACTTGTGAACTAGCTTGCTTTTATAACACTTTTATTTATTTATTTTCTTAGTGTATAGTATAATACGTTTTAGAAGAAAGATCGCTGGCAGTAAAAAGGTAGATCGCTGGCAGTAAAAAGGTAGATCGCTCGCTGGCAGTAAAAAGGTAGATCGCTGGCAGTAAAAGGTAGATCGCTGGCAGTAAAAAGGTAGATGGCTCACTGGCAGTAAAAAGGTAGATCGCTGGCAGTAAAAGGTAGATCGCTGGCAGTAAAAGGTTCTCAAATTCAACAAGAAGAAGAGCAGCAACATATAAATAAATAAACAAATAAACAAAATTAAAATGTACAAACGACATCGAAAGGGTTTATTGTTAAAGCTTTTTTCTGTATGAAATATATGTTGTTATGCACCACCCTTTCACCAGGCAATTGTTGACCACACCCTTAAATCTTCAGTATTTTCGCCAGTTGAATTCTATCGTTTGAGATGAAATTAAACAAAAAATAGATTTTGATTTGTTTGTAAAATCTTTCGTGTGTGTGTATGTGGAGAGAGAGAGAGAGAGAGAGAGAGAGAGAGAGAGAGAGAGAGAGAGATGCAGATATAGCTAAGATATCGGACAGGACTAAACACGGCAATGTTATAACTTAATGTCAGACACCCTTTACACAAATAATTTATAACTGAAGCCATGCCTCCATATCTTAATTGAATCTGTAAATTGATATACTATATAGAGAACAGGCCATGAATAACATTCTTGATAGACTGCTCTCTTTACCTTATATTGGAGTAAAGCATTTTTCATATGCGTTGAAGAAAAAAAAAAACGTCTACAACGTAGACCTATCCAGTTTATTGTAGATAACATCGCTATACCAACAGAAATGAAAACATAGGTTTAAAGGAGGAAAAGAACAAAAGAACAAGAGCCCTTCAAATTAATTGACGTTTTACTGGCCAAGAACAATTTACAGCAATTAAAGATAAAACCATTTCTTTCTTTTAACTGCTGAATGTTGAAACACCACTGACATTTTTCAGTGACAACAGGATTTTCAAATTCGCTGGTGTGGTAGACATATTAGATGTCACATCGGCACCATTTCATTTAGGGCCATGCAGAAATCATTAGAAGACTTTTGGTCAAAACCCCATGTCAATATGACCTTCCATTAAGAGGGAGTATAGACAACGCGATTTTAAAGACAGCCATCAAGGCAGCCATACTAGATGAATGACTCACCATTTTCATTTAAGACCAACTACGTATCATAAAGAGTTCATTGGTGGAAACGTCATGTTGATTTAGTCATCAATTTGGGAGGAGTAGAGATAACACTATTTTCAAGAATGCTACCATGGTCAGTCATTTTCTTTAGGAGCAACTAGATGCCAGAAGAACTTTCTTGATGAATACAGCATATCAAAAGGATTTTAGAAAGATTGCTACAAGAAAATATTCAAGATTGCTTTCCATCGTGGCCATATTGAACAGCGTATTAGCACATTTGTAATTTAGTATCAGCAAGATATTATAAGAATCTTATTGTTAATACCACTTACTGACACGGCCATTCAGAAGAAGAAACTGTGATAACAAGATTTTCACGATGGCAACTGTGTCAGTCATATTAGATCATCAGCACCATGTTCATTTAGGATAAACTAGACTTTGCAAGAAGTCTTCTAATAAAAGCCAAAATTGATATGACCATCTATTCAGGAGGCGTATTGATAAAAGATTTTCAAGATAGCCGCTGTAGCGGCCATTGGACCTAAGGTCAACACTGTTTTCATTTAGGGAAGTATATTTACCCGTGCAAACAAATGGTGTCTATCGTATCTCACTAACAGACACCAGGTTGTTTGCACGGGTAAATATACTTCCGAACCAAGTCATATCTTAAGTAGTGTTCCTCAAGGATCTATAATAGGGCCTATTCTTTTTCTAATGTTTATAAATGACTTAGCCTTGTATCCATCGCACTCTAACACAGATCAGTTCACTGAAGACTCTATATTGCATTCATCTGGTAAATCTCTTGACTCCATTAAAAATAAACTTCAAATCAACCACAACAATATATAAGTTTAGTGTCCACAAAAATGCACAATAATATATCTAAACGAAATGTATGACAATCGCAACAAGGCAGCGCCTCTCTACTAACATGGATTTACTTCTAACTCAAAATGGCTTAGATGTGTCTATTGTCAAAACTAAAATAAAAAAACTTCTTGGTATCTGCATTGATCAACATCTCAGCTGGAACGCACATATCGATCACCTATGTGCAATGGTAGTCAAAAGAAGAAACTCTTTTAAGATTCATACCTCCCCAGTCACTTGAACTTTATTTTTCGGGATATATACTACCACTGATAGACTACGGCTGTACCATATGATGAAATACATCCAATTATACTCTGTCCAGAATTGATAAACTCCAGAAAAGGCCTATTGTGACTCCCTCGAATGTTTTGTTTTTACGTCTGCAATGGCTACCCATACAAAAACATATTCTTTGTTTTAACGGGATCATGATATATAAGTCTTTAAACGATCTTTCTCCAGATTATATCTCTAACCTAACTGAATTAAGATCATCAAATACTGAGAGTAATCTTCGATCGACTACTAACAACGATCTCCAGATTCCGTGGTCGAAAAGCAACCATTAGAAAAGCTCATTCACTGTATCAGCACCTACTGTATGGAATTCCTTACCCCTGAGAATACGTAATTAAAATTCCCTTGCTTCTTTAAAAAAATAATAATAATAATAATAAAAAATCCATTAAAAAAGTTCTTTCTTGATCAGCTGGAATGACATATTATAGCCTCAGAATAGAAACTTTATCATTATGTTCATAAATAATATATCCAGGTCTTGTGTATATAGGTACGACTTGGGTTCTGCTGAAATGTATGTAACTGTGTATAGAATATTTTTCATATATATATATATGTGTGTGTGTGTGTGTGTGTGTGTTTCCCAGCATAGTCACACAATTTAATTCATGTTAAATATGTATGAATGAGTGTGCGACGATACCTATACCTATGTATATGATTTTTTATTTTTTTATTTTCTTGTAGTTTTTATTTTAAATTTTTGTTAACATAACCAATTAAAAAAATTGAGGATTACATGGTAGATGAGTCAGTCATAACCAAATTTTTTGTCTTTGTTAAAGAAAGTTGTTTATTATTATTATTATTATTATTATTATTATTATTATATGATGGGGGGGGAATCCCATGTCAATACGACTTCTCGTTCAGGAGGAGTAGCAATAACAGCATTTTCAAAACAGCTGCAATGACGGCCATATTGGATGTTTGAGTGGCACCATTTTCATTTAGGACCAGCAAGATGATTAGAGGGTCCCTGGGTGGCCGAGAGACTTTTAAAATGATATATTTGAACAAGAATGAGACAAATATATCCCATCTTTCACAACACCAGATTTCGATAGGCAATAAATGGATATGCAAATAGCCCCAGGGAAATGCCACCATGCCGTTGCTTTGATGGTCTTTTGATCTTGAGTGGTAAAGCAGGGACTGGGATTGCATGTGTACCAAGATGGGCTCGGAGATGTGTCCAGAGATAACTTACATTTTTGTGTAATTTTAAATCTAGATCGCATCTACAACACTTTTTCCTTTGCTTTTTTGTGAGTTGTTGTTGTTGTTGTTATTGCTATAACTAAATATACTTTACACTCAAAGTTAAGATAAAACTTTTTTGGGGGCAAAACGATGCAGCACCGCAGCTAAGAGGACTATCAGAGTCCCTTACGAATTTACAATGTTCAGTTTACATACCCCGGCTGTAAACTAACATAAGATGTATCATGCCGACATATACTTGGAAAGATTTATAATCAGTACTAAATCGTATTGTCGCATGCCCGCACATAACGGATCTCATTTCGAAGGTAATGATATCGAACGAATGTCGTACAACAAACACATTGATGATATGGCTGTACGTCATTGTTTCTCGTCAATCAGATTCTTTAAATTTTTTTTTAAGAAAAAAGATAAAATTTGATATGATTTCAAGACAGAAAGCAAATCATATTATCTTAGCAAAAACATCTTAAACTATGTGTATAGCCATTAGGCAGTATCCATTATACGGTACCTGCGGGGGCACCTGCCTCAAATTGCAAAGTGAACAGTCCTCTACCTGTATTCAGATGCGCATGGACAGGTAAGTTGGGTCTGCTCATACCTGCTTTATTTCGTTTCATGTTTTTTTGGAAAGAAAGTATATTTACTAGCGGGGTGTAACGTTACGCCACGTTGTGATCGTTGCAGTTGTGATTGTCAAATCGAAAACTCGCGATTTTTATGGGACACTCTTTAGAGGGAAGATATAATTTGCTAAGCATTGCTCGCGGTGACAACAAGGTGACCTATATTTTGAAAGGGAGAGAAGAAAGGTCATTTGTAAAAGCTTTTAAGCGATTTACATTCTTGTCCTTGCGAGCTCTCCTCGTCGATTTGCGCGGGTCTGAAACTTTTTCAAGCTACCTTTGACATACGAGCAAAAGTGTCAGATGGATGGGCACTGTATGTTACATAGTATTGTTGTATACTATTCGTGCCACGATTTTCTGGGGTTAGTTGAGTCGGTGGTTAGATAGGGGGACAATTACGTGGTATTTTTAGTGGGGAGGGTGGGTTTTTTAGACAGTGGGATTTTTTTTCTTCAGTGTCTGGCCACTAAATGACAGCAACAAATAAATAAATAAACAAAATAAAAATTTAAATTTACAAACGAACATCGTAAGGTTTTATTATTAACTCTCTTTGTTGTAAAAGAAATACTCTCACTCTGATATTCAGACAACAGGAACTAATTAACTAATTATATCCATGACATTAGCTGGAAAAAAATAAAAATATTTTGAGAGAGAAGAAAAAAGTATTCTATATTGACAGAAAGCCCAAGACCCCGCCCCTCCCCCCACCCCCGACAGTTAAATGGTCAGTTCCTTAGGTCGTTCATCCTTACGTATAACGTTCATGTGACTATTCATTTGAAACGAAAGTCTGGGTGGCATAATTAGATTTCTGTGTGGATAACGTATATCTGTTCTAATCTGGCAAAGCTAATAATATTTTCTAATTCTCTAAAAGCTGCAATATAGCTAAAACACCCTTATTTGGCAATCTGAAGAAAAATGTGTGAAATGCTTCCCTAATTTATCCCCCCCTCCCAACATTGGTCCGATATTTGTAGCCACACGGTATAGTAACGCGGTGATATCATCTAATTAAGTCACGAAAGCCCAAATTAGTGTATCGCCATCCCTTCTCTTTCTTTCAATCCTTTTCTTTCTTTCACTAAAATAGTAGCATGCTCGCACGTACGCGCTCTGTCTACAGTACACATATACGCATAGAGTTTAATGGTGCACCATTACAATGCGACCCATGTAGCGTCGAGTACGTTTATTAGGCATCTCCCAGAAAGCGCAGAAAAAGAAGAAACGGATAAAATCGCGGGACGCATCTCATCTCGGCTAACCAAGTTCCTAAGTTTTAACTCTATATACATCTTGGCGGATCGAGCATATCTTTTGGTATTCTGTCTTAGCAACAGCTGTTCTTGAGTTTTCTCCCTTAGTAAGTAATGCCAATTAACCAATAGCGTGTAATAGCGGTGCATTGTATATCGGCCGAAAATGGTGGAGGCAATTGACTTCAAAAGGATACTCTGTAAGTTTTACATCGAAAATATGAATACGTGCCCGAGAGAAGCCACTCCAGGTGTATTTGCTTATTTATGAGTCCATTCAGGTTATGTGCTCCTCTTCTCAGTCATGTAGGAACAGTGTTCAAATCTGAACAACTTAAATTTGTTTGGATGCGGTGGCTTGCCGTCGGATCCAACCCAAAGCACAGAAATATCTGCTCGATCCGCCAAGGTGTAGATAAGGTTAAAATATCGGAACCTGAGTTAGCGAAGATCGACGCACGTCAGAGCAAAATGTTTCTTCCCAATTGTCGCCGCTTATGCCATGCAGTGTAAAACACGAATGCACTTTTACGCACTATTCAAAGTTGCTTGGAAAAGTAAAGATATAAAGCGGCCAACAAAATTCTTTAAATAAATACAGGAGCAAACCCAGAACAAAGGATTGTTGGAAACTTTTAAAATAGGCAAGATCAACACGCATTCTTTAAAGTACCCATTTTGGTCATTACACCAAGCGTTTTGGATGTGTCACTTGAATGAGCAGACCAGAACTATACAACATAATTAATGGTAACTGATAGAAGTACCTACAATACATTGTTGTGATTACAAAGGCAACAGTTTTAAGCATCTGCCACTACAAAAATAAATGTTCAACAAATAATACGCATGCATCAACACTTCCATTTGTATAAAATCGAACCAAATGTAGCTGGTTACTTTTTCGGTCTTTTGTGATTAGGTATAACGTCACTTTCCATACGGTATTGGCAATATATTGCCAAGAAAATAGGCTACAGGTGCCTTTCCAAAGGACATACCGTGGCAGGCAACCCGGTCTGGAGAGAGCGGATATCCAACCCACGATCCTTGGATTACGAGTCCAATGCACTACCAAATGAACTGCCTCGCTGTTTTCGGTCCGATTTTGCTCCGAAACTTAAACTTAGTTCGCAAATGCTGCACATTGAACACAAATTTGCAGCTACGTTTATTCGAATGCAGCAAGATACATGTACAGAAACATTGCGTGACTCATCATTTTGTGTCTCCGTGCATGTGCGCTTGAGTTTGTGTTGATCTATGCTATATTTTTGACTTTAAAAATGTGATGGTTAAATCACTCAATATCTTTTTCATTGTGATAAATTAAAGATTTGTAGCCGTAATTTCGTACGTTTATAACACGTTAAAAAATACTAAACTAAAGCCTTTGTGTATTACTACACTTAATACACATAATTACATTCGGGGAAGGCTCTATTTCTAAAATGCACCACTCGCAGGGATTTTTTAAAAATAATTTCGTAAAATTCCCCCACTTTTTTTTCAAATGGAGGGAAGTAATTTCTTTTCCCCTTTCTAAAAGAGAGTTAGGTCTAAAACAGACCCTGATGTTTTTAAAGAGGTTTGAAGTTCATCTATAAATGGACAACACAAATCTGTTTTGCATGTTCCTAAATCTATAAATGGACAACATAAATCTGTTTTGCATGTTCCTAAATCTATAAATGGACAACATAAATCTGTTTTGCATGTTCCTAAATCTATAAATGGACAACACAAATCTGTTTTGCATCTTCCTAAATCTATAAATGGACAACACAAATCTGTTTTGCATGTTCCTAAATCTATAAATGGACAACACAAAGCTGTTTTGCATGTTCCTAAATCTATAAATGGACAACACAAAGCTGTTTTGCGTGTTCCTAAATCTATAAATGGACAACATAAAGCTGATTTACATACTCCTAAAGCAACTTTAAGGTAAATTGTATGCCTTCTTCTTACACGATTGTAACACTATTCCGGAAATATTAAGAAGTTGCATAGTTTCTTTCATACCATACTGATCTGTTTTAATACTTGTATCACGCATGGAACATTTATGCCAGACTGATCTGTTTTAATACTTTGTGACATATTGATCATTTCTACCATACTGATATGTTTAAATACTTTGTGACATATTGACCATTTATACCATACTGATATGTTTTAATACTTGTATCACATGTGGAGCATTTATACCATACTGATATTTTTCAATACTTTGTGACATATTGACCATTTATACCATACTGATATGTTTTAATACTTGTATCACACGTGTACATTTATACCATACTGATATGTTTTAATACTTTGTCACATATTGACCATTTATACCATACTGATATGTTTTAATACTTTGTCACATATTGACCATTTATACCATACTGATATGTTTTAATACTTTGTCACATATTGACCATTTCAGAAGTAGGCTCACCATAAGCAGTATATTCTAAGAGCGAATATGAACGATGGTCTGTTGGAAAAAGACTTTAAAGTCCGATCAGTTTGACTTGAGGCTTGTGACTCAAGATGGAACCACCAATATTGTCACAAAAGGCATCAGTGGTCGACAGCGTCAATACATGTATGACTTCTTCACAACAATGGTGGACATGAAATGGCGCTGGAATCTTCTCATATTCGTTGCCACTTTTGTTTTTTGCTGGATTATTTTTGCTGCGTACTACTATCTTCTGTGCAAACTCCATGGAGATTTCGAGAACTTTGACAACAAGGGCTGGATACCATGTGTTAGCAATGCCAAATCGTTCGTGTCTGTGTACCTCTTCTCCATCGAAACGCAGACGACAATTGGTTACGGCTTCCGATATGTAACAGAGGAATGTCCTGCCATCTACTTCGGTGTGCTTCTTCAGTCCATCATCGGAGCTGCTCTCCAAGCTGCCCTTGCTGGGCTTGTACTGGCTAAACTGAAAAGCGCGAAGAAACGCTCAGGAACAGTAATGTTCAGTCGTGTAGCATGTATCATGGAGATTGACTGGAAGTTGCGTCTGGTGATCCGTATCAGCGATATCAGAAAATCTCACATCATCGGAGCCCATGCAAGAGGAGTACTAGTAAAAAAAGTTTCCTCGAAGACCGGAATGCACATTCCGGTTCAGCACTACCCTGTTGAATTTAAGGCAGAAGATGGTGGCACCAATATTTTCCTGGCTTGGCCGTCAAATATTGTTCATGTCATTGACGAGAACTCTCCTTTCTGGGATATGTCTAAAGAATATTTACGACACGAAAACTTCGAACTGGTGGTTATTTTTGGAGGAGTCGTATCAGCGACCAGCAGAGCAATACAGCTGAAAACATCTTATCTTCCTCATGACATCATCTGGGGTCATCGATTTGTAACACTGGGTCAGAAAATTGACCGACTTGATAGACACATCGTAGATTTTGAGCATTTTGACCAGACATATCTTGCTCCTACCCCGTACTGCAGTGCGCGAGAGCTTGATAAGATGTTGAGAGAAGGAACGCTGTCTTTAGACAAACTTCTAAAAAGTTCTGACGGCCCCAAAAAGAACGCAATACCTCATAAACGGTACAGTGTAACGGATACATTTATTGGTGCTGACAATTTTGATGACTATTTCGATGATTATTCAGATGACTAGTATTACTGAGATCATGGACTGGGTAATAAGCTAAATTTTATGATCCCAAGAAAGTTTCCGTTTACTCTCAAACAATGAAAGTTTACCCCAATGAACAGTTCAGGCTTCACAGTTTCTATAACAATATACCCGAGTCGATTTGTTCTTTAAATCTCTTTGATATGTTTTGTTTTTTTTTTTATTTGTCACAAGAAGATTCTAAAGATTATGTCCAGTCAAAGTATGAACCCTATTAATGTACGTATATAGACTGGATTTGCTGCTTTTTGGCACGGCAACTCTTTTAAGGTTCTTTCGTGCCGAGCCAAGTAGAGTAAACTATCTTGCCAATGGACAATATCTTTGTTTCAAGAGAGGATTGTATGTAGCGTTGTCTCTCTTCTCCACATATTTTGAAAACAGTGAAAACTAAAATATGAAGGACTGTTTGATGCGACGTATGCGCACACGTGTGTATGTACTCTGTATGTGGAGTGTGGTTTAGTGTCCTTAGGAATGGGGGTAGGTAAAGTGAGTCGAAGGTGTGGGGGAATAAATGAGAGAAGTGTAGGTAGATGTTGCTCTCGGTGTATATTTACTACGTATTGTAATACTGGGTAAAACACTTTAGAAATCATTGGAGTATCATTCTCAGTTTAAAGCTAAACATTATTAAACAAACTTTTAATTTTACACCGTTCTGCTAGTAGGTTGCTTAGAATATTGTGTTTTCCTGCCGCGTCTTTGTCACGTATAACATATATTTTCATGTTTGAGTCATAAACATGCTTAAATCTAGTTAAAGTCAACCATACGCTTGAGACGATGGTTGTAAATCTTCTCAGATATTTTCTTTGGATATGTAGAGTATCAAGGTATATTCTTGTCTTTTACGGTTGTACTGCATCAGATGATTCTCTAGCACAGAGTTTATTGCAAATCAAAGTCCTGTAGATTCTTCAGTTTATTAAATATACATACGTACGTGAGTGGGGGTATACGTACGTACGCACGTGCATGCGAGCGTACGTACACAAAGTAAAACCTGTCAAAGCGGATGCAACCATATAAAATATACATACGCAAGAAGGACAACATTGACAAATTTCCCTAATTTAAAGTTTTTTGTTCACTTGAATATCCTAGACACATGAGGTTCCGTTATTGTTGTTGTTGTTTGTTTGTCTAAAGGCAATTCTGCCCACTGTAGACTAGGCCTACATGATTTCCAGGAAATGGGAACTATAAGTGCCTACTCCAAGGAAACACAGAAGAAACAGACTCCCGCTTGCTGAGTTGGATATAAAACCCTTGACCTTTTCTTTTGACCTATTTTCCAACCCCCTCCCAACCTGGCTACCGCGATTTTCGGTTCAGCGGTCAGTGTACCGGACACGAAATACAAAGGTCGTGGGTTTTAACCACGCCTGTGACTTCGTTGACTTCTCATCCATTCTCCCGAGCACAGGCTGGTTTGAAATTGTGAGAAGACACTCTGTTTTTCTAAATATGTGTATTCTTTGCTTGTTTCCCTGTCTAACCATGACAGATGTTCAGTGTTTGTGTTTAAAAAATATTAGTACGTGTAAGTAATTTAGTCAGGGTTGCTCTTTGGTTTGTTCTGTCAAGGTTTTAAGTTTGGAATTGTTCCCTGCCTATATTGGTTTGGACATGTACTCTTATCCCTCAAGAGACATAGGATTGATATCCTTACTAAGAAACTATAGTCCCCCTCCCACCCGTCCGCGATGATGAGAGGGAGAAAAAGTCTTAACTCCTTCTCCCACTATTGTCTCCTGGTTAAAGCTCTATTCTGGTTCGGTTAAGATCGAACTCTGAGTTGTACTTCCTCTTACGGGGCCAGATAAGGGTTTCCTCGCCCAGAGCCGTTTCCTCCCTTACCCAAATTTCAGGGTATTTCCAGATTCGGAATAAAGATTCTCCCCCCCCCCCCAAGGTTCAAATCCTATCCTCGATACTGTACTTCCCCCTTTAGCCAACATGCCATGAAGTTTATTTGGGACCATACTCCTTCCCCACCCCAATCATAAAAGTGGGTCAATTTCTGTCTCCAAGTTTTACTTCCCTTGTGAATCAGGTCAGAGAGCCTGGATTGAGCCCTTGCTAAATTCTTCCCTAAACCAGGGGATAATTTCCATGTCCTTTACCTTGTAGCCTTGAACTTTGGTTCCAACTCGCTTCTCCCTTGACACATGTCTAGGGATCAGGTTTCCGCACTCATTTTTAATTAATATAGTAGTAGATTAACTTTTGCCAAAGTCTGATTATGTCCTCAGGTTGTAAAGATGTGTTTGCATTGTTGGTTTTGCTCCGCGATTTTTGTGAGGACTGGCACTATCTATATCTTATCCAAGTTCCGTCTATCTATTAAAATTTTTTTAAATGGTATTTTTCTAAAATTAATAGTGCTTTGGACATTTGGGAAATTTTGAGATAAATCCAAAGTGATTCGGGCAATTTTGAAAATAATTCTTTAGTATATCAATAAGTATATGAATAAGTAATTAGAAAATAATGTGTCTACTTGCATGTGTGTTTGTTTGGTATTTGCGTGTTTGTGATTAGATTATAAGAAGTGTGACAGATAGTAGAAGTAATTAAAAGAAATGGCAACCTATGTTGGTCTAATCCGTTCGGATTATATTCCATTGTTTTGAATCCATGTCCGTTAATTGAATCAAAGTCCACAAAGTTGAATTTTAATCGGAAAGTGTCCACAAAAAGTAACCAATTGCATTCCGTTAATTTGAATCAAGTCCATAAAATGTGGTTTTTATCAGGAATGTCCATAATATGTAGTTCTCGTTGCCAATTTATTCCATTATTTGAATTCACTGTCCATAAAATGTTGTTCTTTATCGAAAATATCCAATTGTATTCCATAAAATGTAGTTCTCATTATCAATATAGTTCCATTATCATGAAGGAATTTTACTCCCATTGTCTTGGCATTATCAAGCTTTTCATGTGTTGATGTGCTGTTAAACACCAAAACAATCAAAGCCATTTACAGTTTTACAGCACAGATATACGTACAACATACAGACAGGAGAGAAGCCATGGCTACTTCGAGGAGAGTTTGAGAGCCTTATGTCCTGGTTATATTCAAATTTAGAATGCCAAAACAAGCCCATGTAATTTACTGAGTTAAAAGACAATTAAATACACAACAAAGTATATTTATTATTTTAAGATTTTTTTATTTAAATATCGCTTTTTGAGGCTCCTTAGGGGTTGATGCCCGGGCCAAATGCCTGCACACACCCCCCCCCCCCCATGGGCTTGCAGACAGTCCTCTGCTCTGCATACTTGTATAGTGTTAAATACGTGTAGTTGTACCAAGTAAAAGTCAATTTCATTTATTAAATTTTCGTTTTATTTGGACGGTTATATTTGTGTATTCCGCTTTTTTTAGATTTAAACGGCGTGAAGTTCATAAGAATTATCTACTCCCTCGTGTTATGAACCTGCGCGTCTGTGTCATTTTGACTGTAATCTGTGTGTCTAATTTTTTCTGATTTCGGAACACACCGAGGTAACATTATAAAGTTTAGCTGTTTACTTTTAGATACAGTTAAGTTATTCACATGAGGACCTATGACTATGTATCTATAGACCTATGTATCTGTGGCTGATTTGTCTTATTTCCGTTGATTGTAATTTCTTTTCCAGTATATTGTCGTTAACACAGAACAAAATATGTCGTTCATATCTGCATGCAATAAGATTTGTTGTTATTTTTGTTGTTGTTATAGGGTTTCGCCCATTTTCATCACAAGATAGGCTATACATGGCGGCCAGTATAAATGGTGGAGGAAGAACCCAGGAAAACCCCGGAAAGAACCACCGACCCACGAGAAGCTACTGGCAAGCTTTCTCACGTACCCACATAGACCGAGCCTGAGACTCGAACCCACGCAGATAGAGGTGAGATGGCAGTAATCCGTAACGGTGAACGCTTTAGACCATTTGGCCACTTGGGACTTCCATGCATGCAATAAGATAATTAAGGTATACGTGTTCCAGTACTGTGAATTTCAGGAGATGAAAAGCGTTCATATAGATAGCTATTATTATTTTGTTTGTTCTGAAATGTTCAAAGTGAGAGGTGCTAATAAAATAAAGGGTATCTTATACTGAAGTTAATTTAATTTTATTTACGTATTTTAAATAAAGAAATACAAATATTTATATCTTGGATTTGTTTGTGATGCAGAAGTTATACAAGATACAAGGACCTATTATTTCAACAGCAATGTGAAAACAAAACCCCCCACTAAACCACTTCACTTTCTACTCTCAACTGGATCGCTACGGTGCCCTAAGCGGTTAAAGCGTCCGCCTCGGATGCAGGAGGTCGCGGGTTTGAAACCTGGCTGAGGCATATCAAAGCTTTATAAAAATGACACTAGCAGCTGCCTCGCTTGGTGCTCGGCATTAAGAGGTCAATGTTAGGACTGGTCGGCCTGGTATCAGGATAATGTGACTGGTTGGGACATAATGCCAGATGTCCATGACATGATGCCCCAGTGCTAGACATCACTATAAGCTGCCACACTGCAGACACAGTAGCGATATGACTCAAATTGATAAAGCTACGTTAAAAATATAAATCACACACACACACAATGTACTCTCAACTTCCGCATAACAAAAACCGAACTAACACCACTACCCTACCCACCCCCTTAAAAAATAGCCACTTTCCTTGGTACTCCTTATTAATGAATAGCACCCTCCCCCGCCCCAAAAAAAGCCCACTTTCCTCACTACATTAAACTACTGCAAACAAAAATTATCAGCAAAAAAGCAAAAAACACCACCTGATCACTGCATATCAAAATTACTTACCCACGTTTTTCAATACGCTTTACTATCGCACAACACTCCCCCTAAACAAAATTCCCAAAGAAAAAAAGAAGAAAGTCTAGCCCACTTTCCTTACTACTACATGAGAAAAAAATTCCTCATTACCCCAAACTGCTGCATAAAAAAACTAAGAAATAAAAATACTAGCCCATTTTCCTTACTGCTTCTTGCTACTGCATAACAAAAACCCATCAAACCTGGCCCATTTTCTGTACAATATAATGCTTAACAAAAAAAGAGAAAAACGCCCATTTACCTCATTACTTCTTACTACTACATCACAAAGCTCCCAAAACCACTAACCCACGTTCATTACCACTCCTTATTATTACATAACACCCCCCAAAAACGAACACTAACCCTGTCTCCTGACTATTCCTTATTATTACATAACTAAAAAAAAACAAACAAACACTAACCAACATTCCTCGCTACTGCAAAACAAAAGCGTTGAAAAAAAAAAACACAATAGCACACTTTCGTTACTACTCCTTCCTACATCTTAACAACCCCCCCCCCCAAAAAAAACAAACAAACAACGAAAGCCCCGTCTAAAACACATGCCCACATTCCTCACTACTTCACACTACTGCATAAAAGGAAACTAAAAGAAGTATGTCCTAATTACTGACCCGGATGAAGGGAGTCATGACGTTGCACAGAATAACTTTCGATTGTGTCCTATTGTGGCATAATATTAAACACATTTTGGATTTCAAGATTGGACCGCTATGCAGACTAATTTGTTTTATCAATTCATGACAATGGCGGATCCCGAAATATGGGGCATAGGGTAAGGCAAATAAATGGGGGGGGGGGGAGGGGGAGTCAGTAGAAGCTCCTACATTTTGTTTCCAGAGTATCTAACTGTAAAGAAAACTTGCTCTGGAGCCGTTCCGGTTGTTTCACGCCTCTGGATGACGATAAGTACAACTGATTATCAGAAGTAATCAGTAAAGGCTTGTTACCTGATAAGAATTTGACATAAATTTTAGGCAAAGACCACCTCTTTCGTCTGTCAGTCCTGAGAGCAGCCATTTTTTTTAAATTTAGTACAAAGAGTTTCAGTGGGTTTTTTTTTTCTTTCGTGCATTAGTAAGGAAACGTGGCTCGTATTTTGGGGGGTTAAATTATTTGTTCACTTCTTTCTTGCAGTTGTAAGGAAGTCTTTAAGTACCTTTTTCTTCGTTTGTATGGAAAATGTTTCAGTGGACTATTCTTCAACGCATTAGTAAAGGAAGGATTTAGTTTTGGGGTTTTGTTTTTATGTAGTAGCAAGGGAAGTGTTTCAGAGCGTATTTTCTTTCTTTGTTTATTTTTTTTTTATGCAATGGTTAAAAAGATGGGTTAGCCAGGAAAGCCAGATTATTAATGAGGATGTTGAAGTAGCAAATACATTCAACGAAGTGTTTGTCAGCATAGCCTCCATAATTAAGGAACATATTGTCAACTGTAATCACAATCAGCTGAGAAATTCATGTTCAGAAGCAATTCCACCTGACACAAAATTTGTTATCTCTGCAATACCAAACGAAAAGGTTTTGAATTTTTTGCAAGGAAGTCAACAGGTCTAAATGATATTGGACCACGTCTCCCGAGGGCTGCAGATATAATATGACATCATAATTTACATATGTAATCTAAGCATATCCACCTAAGTGTTTCCCCAGACAGGGAAAATGGCAAAAGTTACCCCAATTCACAAGTCTGGCAGCAAAGATGTCAATATCCACATTCCCATATCTATCTTACCAACTCTGTTCAAAATACTCGAGAAACATGTTCATGACAATCTACTGATACACCTATCAGACTATAACTTAATTCATAAAAATCAATCAGGGTTCAGCGAAAACCACTCTTGTGAGATAACCTTTGTCTCCATGATAGTGTTACAAAGGTAACAAGAGAAAAGAGTGAAGTCAACAACCTTTGTATATTTTAACAAAATAATTTATTTCCCTAGAAAACAATGTAAAAATTGGAAATAGGACTTACGGTTTGTGAATATAATCCAAAATTTAATCCTAAGATTGAAAAAATACAAGTCCTATCACTAAACAGTTCTAATAGAATCCGGGTTCGAATCTCGATGAAATTCCAATATGGAGGCGATGACGTCAGATGTCTGTACTGATGGTAACATATCCTCGATTGAATCACAGTTTATGTTTCCTTTAAACTCCAGAATAAATTTCCACTGAATTTCTTTGTCCCAAAACTTTTTATAAAAAAGTACACTTGTTTAGTCTTCTAGAGAATAAATTATTAAACTAAAAAAAAAAACAGATGAAAAACAAAATGGCAACAACAATTAGAAACACCTTGTTCCCTCAAGGTGTTAAGAACGACTGACTAAATCTACTAGAGAGCGTCTGTTTAAAGCCGCGATTTTAGATCACATGGTACTTCACGCGATAGGCTACGTGATTTACTAATTTGAACATCGCAATAAAAAGAATGAAAATTAGCACGTAGGCAAGAATAGCCCTATCTAAGAACCAAATTCTCACACTGAAAATATATAAAAATAAAGCATTGTTTATTCAGACTAACACGTAGGCCGAAATGACCTTGGCAATAGCCAATCGTTTTCGCGTAGTGTTTACAAACTCTATGTACCAGAGTGAGCTAAAAATAGTGCTAATATAATAGCTTTTACGTTCTAAATAAACTGAATTTACTGGGAAAAAAAATCGAATCCCGTGAAAATAATCATTACAATAAAATGTAATGAAACAAAAATTAAAATAAAAAAGAATTTTAAAACAATCACACAAGCAATTTAATTACATATACGTAACAATAGATAAGTGGATTACTGCCTTAGATCAAAGATAATTAGTTGGATCCATACAAGCTGATCTTAGAAAAGCTTTTGACCGTATTGATCATGATATTCATATTAACAAATGTAGCATTTATCAGTGTGACAATTCAACGAGTCATTGGTTTTCATCATATCTAACAATGAGAAAACAGTATATCAAAATCAACTGCAGTTTTACTAAAGAAGAACAAATTACACATGGAATACCATAGGGGTCAATCCTAGGCCCACTCCTCTTTCTCATTTTTATAAATGATCTGCCACTGAAAATAGCCAACCGTATTTCATCTTCGGACTTACATGCCGATGATACCACACTATCAGACTTCAAACAGCTAAAATCAGACCTAGAGGTCTCGCTTCAGACAGTCCTACTTAGATTCCTGGTGTATGGAAAATGGCATGAAAGTAAAAGCAGCCAAGACGTAACTATTAATGATTACTACCGAATAAAAGAGAGCAAAATTGAAAAATAACAAATTGAATCTTAAGTTCAATGAAATCTGCCTACAAATGGTTATCCATGACAAAATCCTTGGAGAAATAGTTGACGACAATTTGCAATGGAATGAACATATTCAAGTCATTTGTCATAAAGTCAATTCATGTATGTGGCTATTTAAGAAGATAAGGCCATATATATCAACTAAAAACATAGGTTAATATATTACAAATGCTATATACAACCATACCTAGACTACTGTAATGTTATCTGGGAAAAAACTTCTGACGAAAATATTTACAAATTATTCCGCTTGCAAAAAAAAAAAAAAGAGCTAGCAGACTCGTCTTAGATAATACTGAAAACATTCTAAATGCAATGAATTATATTAAAATGTTAACAGTGAGTGAACGAATATTTTTGAGAAAGGCAAGGCGTATGCACAAAGTTTCAAACAATATGGTCCCATTATATCTCAATGAAATGTTTCATGCTAGAAAACATGGCAACACTCCAAGTTTAAGATCAGTTTCAACTAACCATATGTAATGATGCAAAATTTTGTAGAGATAATTTAGTAGTAATTCAACACGACACTTAACCATTAAGTTTGACGTATGGGTTAGACTCGCCATAAATTATTGACTGTGACAGATGGAATCTTCTCTGTGTGGGGCATGGCATGAATTGAAGTTTAATTAGGACTCGCTTGGTCACCGGTTCGAGACAGATAGAGTACAGTGCTAACGCAAGGTCATTAGCGGTAAATGTCAAGAGTTGGGACGAACCAGGGAAAATTTTAGGAAGTCGTGGGTCATTTGAAACAAGTATCATAAATTGATAATTTCCAGAATAGTTAATAATAAAGGCGGACTAAGGATGATTATTCTGACTTCTATGGGAGTAATAAAATGGTTGGTGGCTAGAGAAGTAATCCTGATTGGCTAAGCTAAACGAGGTGTGGGATTCTTTCCCATACGGAACTCAGGGTTTTAAAGAAATCTCCCTCGCGATATTAGTCAGTCCAAGTTTATGCCGAGAGGGAGAGCCTAGTTTGAGGGACTCCGATGAAAATTAATAGGTAATTGTTAAATAAATCGTCCAAGAGACGGGGGTGGTGGGTCTGAAACTTGAGAGACCCGGAGCCAGAGAAGAGACAGAGGGAATTCTCTAATGATAACTTGCGAGGACTCGGGAAGGTACAAATGAAAAAAACATAGCTCCATACCTGACTGCACAGTGGAAAGAGAGCGCAGACTGCAACCAAGAGGTTGGTGACCCGAAGATGCTAGAGAGAGAGAGAGAGAGAGAGAGAGAGAGAGAGAGAGAGAGAGAGAGAGAGAGAGAGAGAGAGAGAGGAAACAAACACGGAAACCCCGAAATCCCGACCTAGCACCAACAGTGATTCGGAAAAGACCAGAAGCACCAGGTGGTGCTGACGTGCCGGCAATTTGAGTTCGATCTGTCACAAGACTATATGATGAAATTTGTTCTATCAGTATAACAGAATATCTAATTGAATTTTACATGAATTTGAAACTGTAAGAGAAAGCGAACCATTCAACTGTCATGTTCCATTTCATTTTGTTTATGTAATTGATTAAATTGTTATATTTTACATACTAGGGCTCATGTTGTTCTATTCTATATCTCTGCTCAGATCTGTTATTCCATCCATTCATTTGATATTTTATTGTATTGTTTAAACGTTCCCGGCGATAGTACCGTGGTCGATCATCTCCTTGATAACAATAACCAAAAACCCTAAGGAGCTGGGGATACCAAACATCATCTCCACCACCTTTGGACACCATCTTTCTATCCCAAAACCAAATAAAGAACTCTTTAAGAAAACTGTTCAATATTCAGGATCACTAATTTGGAATAAAATCCCAATGGAAATTAGGGAAAGTACAAATATAGATGCATTTAATAATAATTCATGAAAAGTGGAACTGTTGATTTGACAGACACATTACAACTTAAAGTGTAGAATCTTCCACCTTTCACTTTGTTGTCTCACTACTTTTTTGCTGTATATACACAATATACCTAGTTGGAGCATGTTAATTTAAACAAACTTTTTATTATGTCCATATATGTAAATATTATTTTCAATGCTTTGTGTGTGTGCGCGCGCGTGTTAAATTTTCTGTTCATTATGTGTATGTAAAATATAGCTTGTTATCAATACTTCTTGTGTGTGTGCGTGTGTGTGTAAATATGTACATATACATTGAATGTAAATATTCAGATAAAGTCGCTATTATTATTATTATTATTATTATTATTATTATTATAGTGTTGGGCAGCAGTAAGGGAAGTGGTCTAGTACTTTTTTGTTGTGTTTATGTAGTAATAAGGATCAGAGAGGGAAGCGGGGTAGTGTTTTCATTAAAGTGTGTGTGTGTGTGTGTGTGTGTGTGTGTGTGTGTGTGTGCTGTACTGGGAGGATATGGAAAGTAGTGGTTTTGGGTTTTCTTCTTGTTTTAATTTCTTTGTTTCATTTTAATGGAGTAGTAAGGAAATTGGGCTAGTGGGGTGGACTTGTTTGTTTTATTATTCACACAGTAGTACGTACGATAAACATATCTTTACTGTTTTAAATTCAACTATATTCCAGCTATCTATCTATCTATCTATCTATCTATCTATCTGTCCTTCCGTCCGTCCGTCCGTCCATCCATCCATCCATCTATCTATCTATCTATCTATCTATCTATCTATCTATCTATGGTATATAAAGATCACACTCTTTGTTTCTGACCAATGGTCATTCGTCTTTGTTCTTTGGACTGCAATATTGCATCAAAAGAGTATGAAAATGCAGGCTGTATTTCAGTTAGTAACACTGAATTATGGACAGAGCCGTAAGAATACACGCTTGGTTTAGTATCTCCAACAAAATACATCTGGTTGTCACTAATTCGTTACAGCTTTCATCCATTCAAAACAACATCTTTTTGACCTAGATCCAGATTGTTGGACAGTTAAAACGAAACAAAGACTAGCGTTTCCTATGCTATGAATTTATATAAACTCAGAGCTTTTACCACATATAGGTTAAGAACCTCTTTGTCGATATTATTTGGTTAGAACATAAGTTGCGTTCTTGGGTAAAGATTACTCGTCTGACTAGGAAACCCCGCATTGATAATTGGGTTTTCAATGGCACTAACCTTACGAACAAAGCACTTTTGAGTATGTAAATAGAAATGTGTGTTCATGTACCAAGTGTGTGCATTGTCACGAGATCTATGGTCTTAAACTAAGTTACAGACAAGAGGTAAAGGTCACGGCCATGTATATTAGCTGCGTCTGTCTGTCTGTCTGTCTCTCCAGTTGCATTTGTCTCTCTTCTTTCTCCATATTAAACTAAAGCTTTCTTAACTCTATTTCCATTTTGTGTTTAATAATCAAACCTAAAACACTCTTGTCCAAAATATTTTTTTCCGCCAAATATTGGACAAAACTATTTGTCATTTCTACCTTCGTTAAAGAAGCCTTCGCCTCGGAGAGATCATATTGTCTGGCAAGCTGGAGTAATTCATCCTTTTTCAAGGAATCTAAACTTTCCTGGGTAGGATTTAAAATAAACTTCTTCACTTCAGATGCTATTATGAAAGCTTGTTGTTTTCACTATTGATTTGTCATATATGTAAAATTAAAATACCTGGGACTTAAAATTCCTAAACAAAGTGATATTAAATTTGAAAAACAAAGTTCTAAATTTTCTGTTAAGAATCTATGATCTAAACGTAGTAACAGAAAAGAGCGAAAACCAACAAGTTTTGTAAAATTCAACAAATTATGTATTTCCCTAGAGCACAGAGTGAAAATTTAAAAAGAACTTACATTAATGCGAATTAAATCCCAAATAGTCATAAAAGTTCCATGAACAGTCCAAATGTATAAAGTTCAAATTGAATTTCAGTGGTTTCCAAATAAGCTCCAGTATTGGATGTACAGTTGTGCCTGTAGTCTCGAACGTGGTAATGTGTCAATGGCCTGGAGTGTGATGATGTACTAACAGTCTTTTGATGTATCGCAATAATATTGTTCAAAACTGTCCTTTGCATGAATTCACTATAATAATTTGCAAATTAAATTTCAGTCCAAGATTATTATTGTATTTTCAGTGAATAATAATTTGAATGAATAATTTCACCCAGATGAAAACCTGAACACAACAATAAGGCTGAATCAGTTTCAAGATGTTAAAGCAAGAATGAATAATTTTTGAAGTAAACAACATTATATAAAAACTAAGACACGGTAATATAACCAGGATGAGGGTCAGAAGTTAATTTCTAGAACATTCTAAACTATCAACAAGACTAAAATTATTTATAAAATTATAATAACGAACATGGCAAACATCAGGTACTCCCGGTTTTTTCATTTGGGGAATACCAATGTCCGGGACTAAGATTATGATAAAAATGTTTACCTCCATTGATAATGATCCTAATATTTAAGCTATTCTCACACAGAAGTATTAGTTACGCATTATATTGTTTGCAAAATCAATGTCCCTAGTAAGGTACACAGTGAACTTGATTTTGGCTTAAGGTCTGTTACAAAATACAATTATACATAATGTATAATCAGGAGAAAAAGTCAACAAACAATGCAAATTAAATACACGTAATAGCATGCACATGTTTATCTGGACGCACGTACCGTATTACATGCTTGAATTCTGATTGCTGATCAGAAGGATCTGGTGGCTGCATGATCACCAACCTATTGAGACATTCACTAACTTGATTAAACACATAATCCGAGTTCGAATCGAAATTGGCAGATATAGAGTAAGGAAGGATAGAAGGAAGAAAGGAAGGACAAAGAAATAGAGGCGCCCTGAAGAAAAGAACAAAACAGAATCCTTCATTTATTTTGGTCTCAGTATGATATCAGAGGACCTGTAATAATAATAATAATAATAATAATAATAATAATAATAATAAAAATTATTATTATTATTATTATTATTATTATTATTATTATTATTATTATTATTAAGTTCGATATATAACTATATAACTTTTGAATGGTTACACATTGTAAAAATATGGATTTTGTCCATTGTTCGATACAACTCTAAATTCAAATTTGACCCCACCTCTGTAGACACATAATGAACTCTCTCTCTCTCTCTCTCTCTCTCTCTCTCTCTCTCTCTCTCTCTCTCCACGTTGGATCCAGTCCTCGTGCACTTCTCTCAAGGGGTTAAGTATATTTTCATTTGGTCGTCAACAAGCGAAAAATATGTTAAGTGTTTTCCGCCAGCAAAAACGTACGAAAATGCTCTGACAGCTGTGTGTAAAAGGTTATTTCCTTAAACCTGTTTTTGTTTGAGGCTTGGAGTGGCTGCGCTTTTCTGTTTCCTTTTTACAGAATTTAAACGAGAGGCACATACACGCCTTATTTTTTTTTTTTTTTTTTTAGTCTAATAAGATGCGAATCTTGTAACCTTATTCGTTTCTTCTTTACTCTCTGTGAAATCGCAAATGGTAAGTGTACAGGGCCATCTGATGACCATGTAAATCCTGATTACTACTAAATCTGTTCTTTGCGTCGACTTGCTTTATCGCGGTAAATAAATGAAAACCAGTCTAACCAAGATTTTTGCGGCAAACATATGAATACCAGTCTAACTATTATGCAAGATGGTCAATAAATGAATACCAGTGAAATTTTCACTCGTGTTGGTAGCATGTAAATATGAATTTTTAAAAAGACTATATGAGCATAAGATCATTCCGTGTTATGTAATTACTTTTTATTGTGGAAAAAGTTAAAAGCCATTTGTGGCACATGGTTCAGTAAAGATTGTGTACTTTCAGTCAAAAATACATTAAAATGTTGCATAAAAGTTTGAAACGTTCATTGATATATTTTGCGTGTTAATCCCGAAAGGAGCTTTGCACAAATGTTGTAGTTGTTGTGGGTTTAACCATGTTTTTTCAGCACACAATAAGCTATACATAACTGATGGAGCAAGAACCCAGGGAAGCCTCAGTAAGGAAACACGACCCACGGGAAGCTCCTGGCGAGCTTTCTCATTTACCCACATAGGCCGAGCCGTAGGCTCCTGGCGAGCTTTCTCATTTACCCACATAGGCCGAGCCGTAGACTCTAACCTAGGCGGACAGAAGTGAGATGGCAGTGATCGGTAAAGGCAATCGCTTTAGACAACCCGGCCACGTACCGGGGTCCACTTTATACAAATCTCGTTTCAAAGATCTAGATTAACTGAAAGAGTACTGCTTAAATGTCCCAACTTTTTTGACATAAGACTGTATTAATCATCGGTTGTACACAATTATTCTCAAAAGTAATCTGTATGGCTTAGATGTTAATAAGGTTGGGGGAATAAAATCGTCGACACTGAACGGTGGCCATCTCAATTACAAGGGCAGTTTGAGAAACATGGAGGGGGGGGGGAGCCTAAACAAATAGGCGATAGGTTTGTGGAATGGAACCCACCGTGGAGTGGGAGCCTTCTAAACCTCCTGCATTTGAAGTGTTTCCAGTTCATGATTTCAACCATCTAATTGTAAAGGTAACTTATAAAAGGAGATGTTTCGGTTCTTTAGTTCTTCTTTTTGATGAGGGGAGGGTGGTGTCCCGCAGGTATTACCCTTACGTTCCGCCCCTGTATTCTCATTATTCATGAAATAAAGAAATAATTGTGAAGCAAACATATAGCACATGCCTGTAATCAACATCGCTCATTCCCACCAATACCCCCACACCCAAAAATGAGGTTGCTTGTAAAACAGGTGGGGTGCTCTTGAAGATCCTCAGATTAACCTGTAAGTGTTATCGATTTTGTTTATGTCGGTATCTGAAGACCATGTAAACAACCACTGATAACGACGAATCTCTGTCGGTCTGAAAACAAGAGTGTTATTTTCCCCTGACATTTTACTGCTTTTTTAAAATCAAAAGTTGTGATTTTTATCCATTCATTTAGAGCATTGGGTAATAGCTCATGGACAAGGCAGTTCAGGACACATGCTTAGTGTAAACTAAAAACAAATATATGATATTTTGAGTGTCATGTGCGCGTCTTTGTTGGCCTGTCGGCCTGCTTCTTTGTTCATTTAATGATATTGAATGCGATGACTGCGGATATCGGTAAACTGTCATCATCTTTGGGCTATAAATAATAATATATATTAAAATAATACTGTAACCTCACAACGAATAATAAAACGATATTTTGATCTTCCCGAAATTATCCCATAAAAGTAACAAATTTACAAGCTGGATATAAATTTAAAAATCTACGTCGGCAGTACAGAGCAAATATGTGATTGTATGTGTGTCAGGAGGTGGTGGAGATGTGTGATCTCCCCCAATCCTTGTGTTTTTGGTATCTAGGAGGTGACCGACCAGGTTGTTATTGCCCGGACCTCGTAAACAATAAAATAAAATATGATATTAAGGGATGGACTAATACGAGCCCCCATATGTAAAATACAACAATTTAATCAATTACATAAATAAAATGGAATCAGATATGACATGTGAATAATTCACATTCTCTAAGAAACAGAGTTGCAAAATTTATGTGAAGTTCAGTTAGTCTTTATATTATACTGATAGAACCAATTTCATTATACGATCGAGTGACCGGTCGAACTCAGACTGTCGGCGTGACAGCATCTCTTGATGCTTCCGGTCTTTTCCAAATCACCGCTGGTGATAGGGCGGCGTCTCTGTGTTTCTTTCCTCCTCTCGTTCTTCCTCTAAGCTCTTCGGGTAATCAACCTCTCTGTGCTCTTTTCCACTGTGCAATATCTTATGGAGCTATTTTCTTTTCCTTAAAAAATAAAAATATGGCATCCAATCTACATACGTGTGAGGATTTTTCTTCTTCTGGAATCAACAATATTCCCACTCATTACGTTTTTGTCTGTCATAATTCAACAGTACTAGCTACGGTCATTTCGTACTTACTATACATTTACATCTCTATTAATTGTGAATCTATGTCTTTCTAGCTTCTCTCGCAATCCAACTGAGGCAATGATATAATTAAACCTTTTTAGATGAACCATCACACCCTGCTGTGCCTATTAATGAACTTCACTCCTTGTCCTAACTAAGTTACTTTGCTAATTAGTGATTCACAAAAACATGGACTGACTAAGATAGCGCGGGAGATTATTTTAAACCCCGAATTCCGTCTGGAAACACACACACACACACACACACACACACACACACACACACCCCCTAGTTTAGTTTAGTCAATCAGGATCAGTACTTAACGGCCAACAATTTGTATCACTCCCCTCTCTAGTCCACCTTTATTAGTAACTATTCTAGAAAATATCATTTTATGACACCTGTTTCAAATGGCCTCCGACTTCCTAAAATTTTCTCTGGTTTGTCTCAACATTTGTCATTTTTCTGCTATTGACCTTACGTTAAAGTAGCAGTCTTCTCAGGCTCTAACCGTTAACTGCGAGAGTTCTAATGAAAATTCAATTCATGCCCCAAACAGATTCCATCCCTTGCAGTCAACAATTTATGGCGAGTCTGACCCATACGTCAAATTTAATGTTTACATGTCACGCTGACCCCACCAGAATGTACAGCGAAATAATTATACAGAAATTGTTCTACAAAGTGTGCCACCATTACAATGTGTCTGTTAACTATTTCACTGGAACAATACAAACAATAGACTGGTTATGAATTACTTTGTCGATGGATCATTTGCATACAAATAGCAAACACACAAAACCACAAAGAAAACAATAAAAATTCTCTCAATGTGACAAATATACGACACTATAAACTGCCTCCCCCTCCAAAAAAAGAAAGAAAGAAATAAACCCACAACATTTTAAAATCTAAACTTTTAATTCATACCTTCAAAAAGATTATTAACATAAGAAATTTTTGTAATTTTATCGAGATTATTTAAAAAGTGCCAAGATGTTAGTATATCCCATAGGCAGCATAAATATTCTTTAAAACGAGTTTATTTTGGCAGGTTTCATGCATTTTGGTAGAAGCAATACATTCTTCAGAACTTTATTGACATGCGTGCATGCGTTAGCAATTGTGTGTGTGCAGTTTACAATAAATGCCCCACCCCCGCCCCCCACCCCACTGACTGTGACTTCCCGCCGCGGACAATAATGCCAGTAAGCGCTTTGCTGGATGCATATATCGTTGTAATCTTGCGTCATTATTGGACCTCCTAAATCAAATTCCCAACTCTAGGTTAAAACGTTCCCAGGACTTACTTTCATTCGGTGTCTCATAAAGTTGGTTTCTGAGGGCTGTAGCTAGTTTAACATTTTTTTAGAACAATGTGTGGCCCATAATTCTATTGCACTCTATAAAATCGTATAAGATAAGTGACCTATGTGCAAGAAATATTGCTGTACTTTGTGTGGTGCTGATACAATAGATCTGTACACCTATATCAATAAACTCCTATAAGATCACGCAGACACGACGTTATCAATTTGGGTCAAATGGCGTCACCTTCAGTTTTCCTATCAGACATTAGGATATGCAATGGCTGATCTAATTTATATGATTGCTTTAAATATGTATGTCTATATATCTATCTGTATGTATGTATGTATGTATGTATGTATGTATGTATGTATATAGGTAGGTATGTAGGTATGTATGTAGGTATGTATGTACGCATGTTGTGCAAATTCACTATCACCATATTTAATTATTATTTAAATCCGTACTTTCTTTAACTTTTGTTATGGACATGATTGTTAGAACTATTACCCTGCATTCATTAAAATGAAGTCCTGTTTTGAGACAAATTCACGGAAGCCCAGGAAAATGAGTCCTTGTGAGTCTGTGTTTAGAGTCCCGTGAGCAGCCGAATCATCTGAGTCATAAAGTACACTTTATAATTTATTGTCACTGGAAAGAAAGTGAAGATAAAAGACCAAGTAAGTGGTTATAGTTTAACAAAGAGGAACACACTTCTTAAGTTTCAAAAATTAAACGGTGGTCAGCGCTTGTAAATAACCCCGTTACTCCGAAAACCCCACAATGTTTGCACTTAACTCGAAATAGCGCATTTCCGCTGTGTTTTTCATGGATGTAAGAAGTAACCATCAACACATAAGAGAAATATTTTCAGTAAATACCTGCAGATCGGCCATTCACTGGGCATTAATATGCCTGTATCGGTCATTCACAGGGTACTAATAGGCCTGTATCGGTAATTCACTGGGTATTAATAGGCTTGTATTCGTCATTCACTGGGTACCAATAGGCCTGTATCGGTAATGCACTGGGTACTAATAGGTCTGTATCGGTAATTCATTGGGTACTAATAGGCCTGTATCGGTCATTTACTGGGTACTAATAGGCCTGTATCGGTCATTCACTGGGTACTAATAGACCTATATCGGTAATTCACTGGGTACTAATAGGCCTGTATCAGTCATTCACTGGGTACATATAGGCCTGTATCAGTAATTCACAGGGTACTAATAGGCTTGTTTCGGTACTTCGCTAGGTACTAATAGGCCTGTATCGGTGCAAAAACTAGCAACCAGAAGTGGCTCGGTGAAATTTGTGAATGTTATAAACAAGTTGGGTCGAAAAGCAAGTTAAACGGATGTGTGTGTGTGTGTGTGTGTGTGTGTGTGTGTGTGTGTGTGTGTGTGTGTGATTTTTAACGTAGTTTTAAAAATTGTCCAGTCATATCGCTACGATATCTGAGTGTGACAGTTTATAGCGATGTCTTGCATCATGCCGCAGACATGTAGCCTCATGTCCCACTGACGGTATCCTGATACCAGGTTTACCAGTCCTAGCACTAACCTCTGAATGCCGAGCGCCAAGCGAAGCAGCTGCTATAACCCTTTTTATAAGTCTCTGGTATGACTCGGTCGGGGGTTCGAACCTGCGACCTCCCGCATCCGAGGAGGACGCTCTAACCACTTAAGCCACCAGCGCAGTTAGATGGATGAGAATTTCTGTGTACCAAACTAAACTGGCTTTGGGCAGATCAGTAGCATTGGAGGAAATTTTGCCCCTCTCCGCGGGCAAAAACTTATTTCTGGGTCCCCCTCCCAATAAAAAAGTTGCTTGATGCGAATTTTCCCCCCCCCCCCAGTTGTTAGTGTTGCTTAAACTGTTGCTACGCCACAGGGGCAGATAGAAGCTGTGAGGTTGAGTCTGAGCAGAAAAATTTGTTTATAATTTTGTAATAGCAACAAATTTCAGTTGTTACGAATCTAGCAATGTACTAACTTGTAAAATATCTAGGACACTGTATACAAAGAATTTTTATTATATAGGGCACTGTGTACAAAGGATACTATCTTGTGAAATATCTAGGGCACTGTATACAAAGAATTTTTATTATATAGGGCACTGTATACAAAGGATACTATCTGGTGAAATATCTAGGGCACTGTATACAAAGAATTTTTATTATATAGGACACTGTATACAAAGGATACTATCTGGTGAAATATCTAGGGCACTGTATACAAAGGATTTTTATTATATAGGACACTGTATACAAAGGATACTATCTGGTGAAATATCTAGGGCACTGTATACAAAGAATTTTTATTATATAGGACACTGTATACAAAGGATACTATCTGGTGAAATATCTAGGGCCTTGTATACAAAGAATTTTTATTATATAGGGCACTGTATACAAAGGATACTATCTTGTGAAATGTCTAGGGCACTGTATACAAAGGATTTATTAAAAAGAACCCAAAATTATTAAATTTCTTGTACAAAAGCAAAAATCTGTAAAATAACAGTTGATTAGCGCAACATTTTTATTATTTCCTTTTGTTTTTCGAAATTGTCAACATTAAATAGAATTGGTCACCGTCACATTCGTACATTCATTAATTTCAAAATGGGAAACTATGAAGAATGGAGGAGGACGACGACGATGACATGATGCTGGCAGCAACGACATGACGACGATAATAATGGTGCAAGGAAGGGCACTTTGAGAAATCAATAAGGCATTATTAAAAGGCTGACCGCTCCGGTGACCTAGTGGTTACTGCGTCCGCCTCGGATGTGGGAGGTAGCGGGTTCAAACCACGGCCGAGTCATACCAAAAATGGTACTATCAGCTGCCTCGCTAGGCGCTCAGCATTAAGAGGTTAGTGTTAGGACTGGTCGGCCTGGTGTCAGAATAATGTGACTGGGTGGGAACATCATGGTACGTGTCTGCGGCATGATGCCCCAGTGCTAGACATCACTTTAAACTGCCACACTGCAGCCACACTGCAGACATCGTAGCGATGTGACTGAAAAATTGTTAAAGCTACATTAAAAATCCACACACACACACACACACACACACACACACACACACACATCAAAAGGCTGTAAGTGTTCAGAGTTAACCGGCGATCGTTACACACCAGAATTTTGCAACACATTATTGCACTAAGGAACATACCACGTCTGTCCTGTACACAAACAAATAGAAGAAAGAAAAAAGGAATGCCTTGAAAAGGAAGAAGAGAAATGCAAACAAATAATTCAGGTAAAAGAAACGTTTGTACTGGAGGCGTCATTAATGAACAGATTTTGATGAAACTTTGTGTGTAAGTTAATATGCCCAAGATGTTGAATGAATGTGATAGTGAGTCAAATCTCCAGATTAATCAAGTGTTTTTGAACAACAGAGTGGCTAAGCGTTTTGTGTTTGTGAACAAATTTATATGAGATTTGTATGTAAACTTACATAATCATTATTAAAGTGTCTTTGAATGAGCAAAACCTACATATATTATTTATGTTTACTTGTATCTCATCGGCAAGGTTTGCTACCATTTTTAGGGTTGCATTTAGACAAAATTGATGTAAGTTGTTTAATGTAAAGCATTCTTACATAATCAAGCTTTTCTCAGACGTGCAATTTTTTTATAGCAGCTTTACTCAAATATCAAAATTGCACGAGCGGGTAAGTACAGTTTTTTTGGGTTTTTTTTCTTAAATTATAAATAAAACTTCATTGTAGGATATTCGTAATTGATTTATTTTGTCGTGTAAGAATAGCGATCATGTGTGGTTTGCTAAGAGCGAACATTGGCCGATAAAATCGGCAAATAATTTGAACAATTCCGCTACTCCTTCAGATTTTCCTTGTGTTTCAACCAATATTTGATCAGATTAAACTTTGTGCTTCCTTATATTTATTGTGAAGCCATTGCACAGATTCTGTGATTTAGAAGAATTGGAACTTAAAAGATCATATGAAATACTTTTCAATAAAATCTAACAGGTTAGGTATACCTTACCAATGGTCTGGAGAAAAGATAGGGGAAAAAAAATAAAAACACTTCACCTACACGAAAGCTACGTTATTTTGAGCAGGAATGTGAAAGCTAGTTGTATTTAAAAGTAATTTATAGCAGACAACTGCATGTGAGGAAATTTCCGTACAAATCGACCATTTTTGTAAATCATTATTGGTATTTTCTGGATGGCATGGTAGGTTAAACTAGTACACATATATTAAGAAGTTATTAGCAATGAAAATTTGTCCATATATGAAATCTAACACCAGTCCAACCCATTATACACTAGAAAACATTATCCACACTGACGTGCAAAAACGGCAGATTTGTACAGGAATTTCCGTGTCTACCTTCGACTGCTATAAATTCAATCTGATTAAAATCAGATCTCCACTTCACATAGGACAGTGGAGATCTGAATTTAATCAGACTGGCTATAAATTCTACTTCTGATGGAAATTGGGACTCATTTATCCGTTCAAAATAACCGAGCTCTCGTGTTGTACAGATTTGTATTTATCATTTTTAATTTGGTAAAGTATTGTTTCGTAAACTGGAAGCCTGTGCCTACTAAGGACCGACCATTTCGAGCTGGCGTTATTTTTGAAAAGAAAATTCCACAAATAGCTTGAAATAATACTTTTATCTGATTTACAGAAAAACCGCTCCGCCCCTACCCCGAATATTAAATGATCTGTCCCATAGACCCTACTAAAATGGATTGCAGCGACTCACTGTCTCAGCTCGTTGTCTTCCAGTGTTAGATAAGGATTTTGTCGTCTATGAATATTTTGTTCAAACTTTCTTTACGTTTTTTTTTTTCTATGGATAAAACATTTCAAACTAAAACAGGTTAGGTATGGTTTTCTAAAATATTTGTTAAATTTCATCACCAAACGCAGTAACTCTTTCATCGTCAAACGCAGTGATGTTTTCTCCTCAAAAACCTTTGCTAGTTAAGTTAGCTCCAATTAATGGACATTTGGATCTCTTGCTGCATGATGCCCCAGTGCTAGACATCACTATAAACTGTCACACTGCAGACATCGTAGCGATATGACTAAAAAAATGTTAAAGCTACGTTAAAAATCTAAATCACACACACACACACACACACACACACACACACACACACACACACACACACTTGTTTTCCTTTATTCATAATCTACGCTTCTGTATAGGGGAAAATCGAAGGGAATTTCCAAAGCACGGCACAGCAGGTCATAAATATGGTAAACAGAATTTTGCAACGTTTAAAAAACTCTCTCTCTCTCTCTCTCTCTCTCTCTCTCTCTCTCTCTCTCTCTCTCGCACCGTAGTCTCGTGCACTTGAATTTAGTTACATTCAGACTCTAGTTACATTCAGCAGTTAGCGAAAACGGGTCGAGTGTTTTCCTCTGCCAGGGCACGAAAGGGCTTTAATATGCTTTAGAGGTTATTTCCGAAACATCTTTTTATAAATCAAGAGGCTCTGAGTCATTGCTCATTAAAACTCTTTTCTCCAGTATCTCTGAATTATTCATTGAGGCACGTGTACTGATAAGTGCAAGATATTGTGTCTAATTTTGTAACGGATTTCGATTCAACCTCTATTATTATTTATTAAATTGTTGAAAATTATAAATATTGGTCCAACCAAAATCTATGTAAGGGACGATTTATGATAATAGTCTTGTCTTGGCTCCAATCATTTAACCTTTATTTGTTTCTATATATGACCTTTACTTATGTTTATAAGTGAACGTCAAGGTCTTGTTTTCATTCGAAGGTTGTAGATAGTAGAAAAAAATGTTTGCGCAGGAATTAGTTGATTCTCCAATAGATATAATTTTGATAATGCACTGGAATGAATCGTGACAAATATTTTGTCACTGTTCAAGAGACACGGATTACGTTATGACCAAGAAATGTGACCTGCAATTTTGTCACTTGCTTGGTCTAATGCTACGGCCACTATTCACGCAAATCATGCATATTTTGTTCAATAGTTTTGTTTCTTTTGATTATTGTTGTCTATGTGATTGTTTTGGTTGTTGTTGTTGTCTATGTGCTTGTTTTGGTTGCTGTTGTCTATGTGCTTGTTTTGGTTGTTGTTGTCTATGTGCTTGTTTTGGTTGTTGTTGTCAATGTGCTTGTTTTGGTTGTTGTTTTCTATGTGCTTGTTTTGTCTTGAATTAAGAAAGAGAATGATGTAGCAGTAGCTACTAATATTTTTCCCCGAGAATAAACCGTACTATACTCGCTTATAAGATAAACCAAATTGCAAGCAACAAAGATTCTGATTTGCCTTAACATAATGCTCCTGCCGATCAGGGTCTACACTGTTTGTTCTACTGATTACTCCTAACAAACTGCACAGATCCAGATTTGCCGGCGCAATATGCGTTGACAGATCTGGGTCTGTGCAGTTTGCAGATGGATTCGACTTATAAGCGAGTACAGACGGTTCACAAAACGGCGGAACATGCACGGTAATCATCTGCTACTAATACTATATATTACTAAAATATCACAACAAAAGATACTGACCACTCAATTCTGTACTATATATTACTAAAATATCTCCACAAAAGATACTGACCACTCAATTCTGCTCATTCGTTACCAGTAAAAATAACCTTCAACTTTTTTTCATATCTCCAAATAGTTTGTGAGATTCTTAATTTTGTAAGAAATATTTTTAAGTTAAATCAAATATACAAATGCATTTACAATATTCAATTAGAATCTAAAAATTTGCAAATGTACGGTACACCTTGCATGATGTCAGCATAATGTAAGGTATCTACAAAGCTCTTGTGACGGAAATTAATCTCCTGGGAGACAGAGCTTAAAACTTATAAAAATTCAATTGGTCAAATGTGAATTTGGTAAACAAAGTGAAGAAGTGATTACATAAATATTGCCAATTTTAGTTTCATATGAAATAGGTCAATTTTGTAAATTTACGTAAGTGTTGAATTTAAAAAATAAAAAGTTTTGTATTTAAAGTCCTTGTTAGTATATGCCTACTCAAGTAGCTGTATTGTGTCAACAGATGAGTTTACTTACTTACTTAATTAAATTAAAGTGGCTTGCGCCCATGCGGGCATGCGCCACTAGTTTATGTCCGCATAGCGGACTATTTAATTGTTCCTGGGGGAAGGAATTAGAGCATCATCCCCCAGGCTTTTATGCCCTCAAAGAGAGCTACTTAATTAGCCTAATGGTGTTACATAGGTCTTGGGACAATTAAGTCCTGTACGACCTACCCTAGCTGGTGAATTGACTTGAATGCTGAAGGGTAAAGTGCAAAACTTTTAACCTCATCAGCACACTCCTCAATTCAAGAGGAGACTCGGTGGCATGCAGGAACTACCGGACCTGTTTTCTTCTTCCCGTAGGGTTTCTAGTCCGCCCCTGCAGCATGATTAACCATGCACCCACATGCCACTCCGCCACAGCACCAGCTAGGGGCTATTGCTCGAGTGGGAATAGACCCAACACGCACTCAAGTATGAATGGAAATCCAGTCTACAGCAATACCAGGTGTCGACCGAAGCAGTATGAGACGTCAGTCGCGATTGGTCAGCGACTATGACGTCTCATCGGGTCACCTGGTGTATGGAAGGGTGGAAATCGTTCCACATCTCCGTCCATGTACAGAGGGCCGAGTAAGCAAGGAGGAAGAGGATCTCGGCATTCGGTGCTTTGAAGCAATGAACTTCTGTGCGCCTCAAGATGCCCGTCCGTACTTAATTGAAATTCTGTCCAGTTGTACTAATGGACAAACCCTAAAGCCAATAATGTGTAGCCACCTGTGCAATTGACCAAATAAAATAAGTTTCAGATTTTCCTATTACTTATCAAGCCAATTATTCTAGTACATAGTGTACATAAAACACATGTCCCTAACAAGTTTTTAATTACTAGAATGTCTGTGCGACATAAAAATAGTTTGTTCACTATTAGGCATATGGATTGAATTTTGAACGGTGGAACCAAAGGATCAGATCAAGTGTAGTGGTTTAATCGAATCGGTATTCTAAGCCAAATTAGAATCACTATAATAATGTGGCAATTTAGTAGCCTTAAGAAGGGCTGTTAAGTTGGCAGCCAGAAGGTTTGCCGGCTAAGCTCTTCTTTGCATATCTTGGCCGCAGTTCGTGGTTCTTCTTCGTATTTACCTTCAGGAATTGCCACAAATCCATACAGGTTTCCTAACTCGATGGTGGCATTAATAAGCGTGCCCAGTCAGGTCTTGTGGAACTCTTTGCCATAGTAATCCGAGAGGATACCCTGCCCAAAGTGCCATTGTTGAGGCCTGGTTTTTTTGTGTTCAAAGTCCGCCAGGCCACATATTTCACTGCAGAAGCAAAATTGTAAGCTTTCTTTTCGCTCTGCAGGGTCTCCTCTAATCCTATTTTGGTGTAGCGTTGAATGAGCTCGTTTGGCATTTCGTCCTCTGTGTCAGCACCCTTTTCGTCCATTTCTTCATCAGATTCCTGTGTTTCCAGTGTAGTATGCTCAGTTCCAGTTGTATACTCTTCTTGTTCATGAGCTGAGGTGATTTCCGAAGTGGCGAAGTCCGTTTGGGTTTCCACTCCCTTCATGTGATGCTGCCAAGTCTGGGTGGATGTTGTGGATAATAGCTTTTGGGGTGCTTGAGACGTCTCTGGGGGTCCCGGTATCTTGTTAGAGTTTGTAGCCG
Organism: Megalonaias nervosa; assembly: GCA_016617855.1. Classification (NCBI taxonomy): domain Eukaryota; kingdom Metazoa; phylum Mollusca; class Bivalvia; order Unionida; family Unionidae; genus Megalonaias; species Megalonaias nervosa. The sequence continues at coordinate 4,805 of JAECUM010003117.1, read as the reverse complement.
GAGTATTCGAGTGTCGAGTAGTTTTATATGAGTGAATTCGTGATGGTATAACCGAAAATGGCGGACAGACCCAACAAGTTTTTCAGTTTTGACCTCGCGATCAATTTATGGTTAGATGGCGCACTGTACGCTTAGATTACAGCAAAGCGTTATTGTGTTATACGACACCTTTGCAAGATCGTTATCAGTAACCTCCTAATATCGTTGAACAAGTAAACACAGCTTGCTCAGTCTAGGACGAATTGTGTCAAATCTTGACACTTTTACTGCAACAAATTCATGTAGTCGTAAGCTAATTATGCCTGCACCAGCTCACTGGTACAAATTATAGAACTGTCTGCATGACGTCCTTGTTGGATAATTAGTTACTTGAATAATTATATCCACTTCATGAACTCGTGATCATGACGTGACTACAGTATGTCAATGCCAGACTTTGTCTCAAATTTGTTTCTGTCTTTATTCCCAGTTCTCTCTCCCAATTTCAGCCGATCATCCCGTGCAAAGTGTTCTATTCTAGAGATCGTCATGAGGTCAGTGGAAAGCTGGATTATCAACACATGAATAAAAGCAAATTGATTCATGAAAATTTATGCAGCGAGGCGCAGTATCTCACATGGTAGAGTATCTGACTCCTAATCCAAGATACTGGGTTTGATACCCTCTCGCCCCAGCATGGTTCAGCTACCTCGGCGTGTTGCAGGGTAAGGCACGTAGTTCCCATTTTCTTGGCATGATATAGCCAATAATGTGTTTCAAATGCTTGTTAAAACAGCAAAAACAAGATTTCAGTAATTGGGATAAAAGAACGAAAACGTTCCAGCAGAAACGTAAACAGTTACAAATGAGTAGGAGGTATTATATTACAAACAAAAACCTGCTGATACAGTCAAGGAGTCTAACATACATCAAACCGTGTATGCTGGGGTGAAATTTTTACCATACATACCCTCAATGAAAGTAACAAGCTATATAAAAAAATGTTACAATTTCTTGTGATCAGCTTAATTTCATATCAATGAAAAGGGGACTCAGTATATTTGTTTTGAAATGAATACGACACAATTGCGTCGATGACAATTACAAACTTAACCGGCAGTTATTTAATTCACGTGCTGTAATTAAATTTGGGGTTATGTGTTGGGATTTTGTGTAGCTACATAAATAAAGACTGGTTGTAAACAAATTTAGTCTCATTCAACTAGATTCTCGCGCAGCTCCGTGAGATCTCCGCTATACGAGGGACCTTCGTTTGAAGGCGATATGACAAAGCAATGAGAAAGTTCTAGTTGTTCGGTTCAAAGTAGATCAGATTGAATTAGTTTTGAATAAATCGATCCACCCAAGCTCTCTTTCAGCAAAACAAATTTCGGATCGTCCGTATGTATGTAATGATGTACTATCTGGATTAGTATGCAGGACAACATCTTCTGTATGATTTGTTTGGAATGGTTACTTTTCGGTTATAAAGTCTGACTTAATGGAATGCCAAGTTCAAACAATCAATGTTTTTACACATTTTAAACGCGTTGCCGATGTTGCTGTTGATGAAAATCACGACGGCAAAGTAAGACAGGTAATTCTAAGCGTCCAGAATTCAGTCCACAACAGATTGCCAAAGTTACGGGGGAGAGGGTACGATCGTTTACAGCAAATAATAATTTATCCATTGTCTGATAACTATAATCTCTCTGAAAACATAAAACACGGTCCCAAAAGTTACTTGGTAATATTGTAGTAAAGAGACTTGACTGGCATAGAATTACATTTGGTATTTATCATTGCCATCATGCATTAGTTTCTTGCAACCAGTCTGCAATACCGAAACACATTTTAGTTCTGTTCATTCACTGGTACGCGGCAGGTCGAAATCAAAGGCCAGTAACTTGTCAAATCTGTCTCACAAATTGTTTATTCAGTTGCGTAATTCACACAAGAACGACGAAATTAATATAACGGCTTGATTGGAAACTTCCTTCTAAGCTGTACTGATTGGTTGGTAGCTTTGCATCGGTGCGGTGCATCATGGGTAAAAAGGACAAACGCTCTTTACGTTCACAAAGATAAAAGATGGAAATTATCTGCTGCCTCACGTGCACAAGAAGAGAGGCGCAGTTGTCAGAGAATTCTATATCTGTCTCAAATACAATGTTCATCATATGTAAGTCTATCATGTGCTTGAAAAAGGTGTTAAACCCTTAACAACAAATCTCTCTCTCTCTCTCTCTCTCTCTCTCTCTCTCTCACACACACACACACACACACACACACCGCTCCGGTGGCCTAGCGGTTACAGCGTCCGCCTCGGATGCGGGAGGTCGCGGATTCGAACCCCGGCCGAGTCGTACCAAAGATCTATAAAAATGGTACTAACAGGTGCCTCGCTAGGCGCTAGTGTCAGGATAATGTGACTGGGTGGGACATCATGCTACATGTCTGCGGCATGATGCCCCAGTGCTAGACATCACTATAAACTGACACACTGCAGATATTGTAGCAATATGACTGAAAATTTGTTAAAGCTACGTTAAAAATCCGACTCTCTCACTCTCCCTCTCTCTCTCTCTCTCTCATATCATCCTGGGGCAAACCCCCCTGTTGCTGCTCGGTTACACTGGACTGATAAGTCAGTGTTGATCGATGATAACCCAGAAGCTGCCTTCTTAATCCTTACCGTAGATCATCAAATATGCTTATTTCAATGAATGCTCTTTTAAAATGAAATAAAAGCAGCAAGGAACGTTGATTTGCTGTATTTGTTTAGCTAGATCAAATTATTAGCTTTGACGGACCTTTAATTTAACGCTTTAATCGCGCCATTTGTAGTTACTTCCAGGTTTGTAATTTTTAACTGATATCAAAGGTTTACGAGCTTTTGGTCTTGATCATAAAACTGCCAAGTAAATATGGACGACAGGAACATTTGAGCTGTCTGCCTTTGGTACTTATTTAGTTTTTACTGCACGGTGGTGCAGTACAAGTGAACTACTCGAAAATGGTGATTGGTTTTCAAGGGTTTACACTGCTGCACATGTGAAATGTATGAAAGAAAGACTAACACTGATCTATGTCCTAGAGAATATGAATTGAATATTGGTCTTAACTGTAATTGTGCTGAATGTCAGTAAATTGAAACAATGTAATTCCAGCACACATTTTCGGAAATCCGTGAGAGAAAAAACCCTGATGGTATCAGCCAATGAGCAATGTTTGTTGTTTTTCATGTATATATCTGGGAGTCGCGGCTTCGAACTCGTAATCCAAGGTTCCCTGATCTGATACCCTCCCAGGCCAGTCCGGGTTGGATTCCTCGGCGGGTCCTTGGGAAAGACACTTAGTTTTCGTTTCATCGGCATGATATAGCCAATAATGTGTTAAAAGTGACCTTAAAACCAACAAAAACAACAACCCAAAAATAATATTTTGATGTAATAGTGCAAAATTTTATAGAATAGTTCTGTAAATAGTTTCACAGCACATTATTTCGTTGTCAGCGTGACACCTATCCATTAAGATTGATGTACTAGCTAGTCTCGCAATAAATTGTTAACTGCGACGGATACAATCTGTTAGTAGTATAGTGGGTTACCGTAGCGACAATGGGAATTAGCATTACAGACCCCCCCTGGGCCAGTATAGCGACAAGAAAGTAGGTCAACACCCTGGGTCAGTATAGCGACAAGAAAGTAGGTCAACACCCTGGGTCTGTATAGCGACAAGAAGTAGGTCAACACCCTGGGCCTGTATAGCGACAATGGCAATTTTGTAGAGCGGTGACTAGGAGACTGTGGGTTTGTAGAGCGATAAGCGACAGGTGGCATGACGTCACACTGGTAACAATGTAGCAAAAAGAGAAGTACTGTGACGTCAAGCTACCTGAGAGAGGGCTATAGACAAACACGAATCAAGAGCGTTCGTGTTTCTTTTAGTAGAGGAAGGGTTTTATATATATATTCGTTTAGGGTGGAGATAAAATGAAAATTAAGATCTTTTCGAGGTATTGGAAGTGGCCCTGAAAAGGGCCTTTGTCTTCTTCTTCTATTGTCTCCACTTCTTCCACCATGTTCTCACTTTGGCAAAAATTCCTTTCTTCTTTTCTTCTTCGGGCATCCAGTCAGGATGTCCGAGAGCTCTGAATTTGTCTTGCACTTTCATCCAATTGTTGTTCAATTTCTCAAACTCTTCTTTCTTTTTTTGGTTTTCTTTGTCCTTTCTTTCTTTCTTCCACGTTTCCTTTATCTTCTTTACTTCTTCTTCCAGTACTTTTCTCATTAGGTCTTCGCCTTTCTTGATATTATCTAAGCCTTTTTTTTTTTTTTTTTACTCCATTAAATGGAAGATGTCTTCCAAAAAACATTTCACTTGGATCACAGTATCCAGAACCTGCTTTAAGGTTCCCACTCTGAAGTATTTAGGATTGATGATTCCTCTCAACTTATCCGCTTCTTCTATTGTTATCATTTGCAAATGATAACTTGCTGCTTTCAAACTGTTCACCAAGTCTAGGCTACCTGGGAACTTCCATTCTTTGTCAAGTCTGTCCAGCACGTGGGCTCCATCCATGATCCACCACCAACTATCTGTTAACTTGTTAAATAATTCTATGCTGCCAGTCATTTTTTATTCTGTGTAGCATGGCGCGAATGACGAACGCTATGCTTTTATATACTTCAAGCACGGACGTGAAGGAAAACATACCTTGCACTCACTTCACATATGATATACTATCCTCACCAACGAACGAGCAAGCATAAAACACACACTATACTATCCTCACCAACGAACGAGCAAGCATAAAACACACA